>CAKNYM010041377.1:3436-17369 GCA_932195095.1 Andricus curvator
AATTAGGGAAGGAAAATCAGGGGAAGTACCGTGAAAGAAGGAGAATTTGGGAAAGTGAGAAGAAATGACGAAAGATAAGTAGAGCGAGTGCAGGGAACTAAGAAGAGGGTAAGCAGGGCAATTGAGGAAAGAAGAGGGAATGAGGGAAATTGAGGGCAGGATGTAAGGGAAAGTGAGAAAAAATAAGGTGAGAGGAATTGCGATAAGTCAGAGGAGGGGGAGTACAGGAAGTGAGAGGAAGTGAGAGGAGGATAATAGAGGGAAAATGATGGGAGGGAAAGTAAGGAAAGTGGTAGAAGAGGGAAGGGTAAGTGAGGAAAAATAAGAGAAGGAGAAGTAGGGGAAGCAGGGTAAATAAGGTGAAACTTGGGAGAGGAAGTATAGGAAATTTGGAGAAAAGCGGGGGGAATAGAGGAATTGATGGGTAGTAGGAAAAGTGACGGACATGAGGGGATATTAGGGAGGAAAGTAGGATAAATTAGGGTAAATTAGGGAAGAAAAATTAGGGAATGTACCGTGAAAGAAGAAGAATTAGGGAAAGTGAGAAGAAATGACGAAAGGTAAGTAGAGGGAGTGCAGGAAGATGAGTAAAGGGTAAGTAGGGCAATTGAGGGAAGTAGAGGGAATGAGGGAAATTGAGGTTAGGGTTTAGGGGAAAGTGAGGGAAAATAAGGGGTGGGGAATTGGTATAAGTCAGAGGAGGGAGAGTACAGGAAGTGAGAGTAGGAGAATAGAGGGAAAGTGATGGGAGGGAAAGTAAGGAAAGTGATAGAAGAGGGAAGAGTAATTAAGGGAAAATAATGGAAAGAGAAGTAGGGGAAGTAGGGTAAATAAGGTGAAACTTGGGAAAGGAAGTATAGGAAATTTGGAGAAATGCGGGGAGAGTAGGGGAATTGAGGGGTAGTAGGGAAAGCGACGACATTAGGGGACATTAGGAAGGGGAAGTAGGGTAAGTGAATATAAATATGGGGAAGTAAGGGAAATGATTTGAAATTAGGGTGAATAGGTTTGGGGAAGTAAGTACTGGGGTGAAGAGGAAGTAGAGGGGGAAGAAGCTGGGAAGGCAGGTTAAGAGTGAAGTGAGGGCAGAGAAAAAGGGGAATTAAGGAGGAGTGGGGATGGGAAGGTATGGGAGAGAAAGGTTTGAACGACTTAATTAGCGTCTCAATAGGCTATTTACCTTACTTATTGTCTATCAACTTTACTATTTCTATTTTAAATAAAAACTTTTTTAAAAAAGTTAAATTTTCAAAAAAATAATTAGTCTTTTAACAAAAAATGTGAATTTTCAACCAAGAAGATTAATTTTCTACCAAAAGACGAATTTTCAAGAGCAAAAAAAAATTTAACCAAATAGTTAAGTTTTCAAGCTAAAAAGACAAATTTTTAGAAGACATTTGAATTTTCAACCCGAAAAGTTAAATTTTCAAAAATTAATTAAAATAAACAGTTATTTTGAGGTTAGTATGGCATGAGCTTAAAAGATATTTAGAAGTTTTAAAAATAATTTTAACATTTGATTTTAAATAATTTAACATTTGAAATGATTTTTAAAAAAATGTTAACAAAATGTAGATTTTCGAAGATTTCAGAATAAACTTTTTATTATTTTAAGCATTTTGAGAGGTTACAAGAGAATGGAAATTTTTTCCTAAGATTCCTAGAAAAAATTGAAATTATTCTTTATTTTTGTCAATTAATTTTTAAAGAAAATTCTGAAAGATTTTTCAAAATTTTGGGATTAATTCGTCTCAGTTTAAAAGGCGTTTGGAAATTCATCTCTTTGAGTAAAGATTAATTCTTTTTTTATGGAAAGTGCTGAAAATTAATTTTTTTGGGGTAAGTATTCATCCATTTTGTTAAAAATTCGTCTTTTTGTATGAAATCAACCGTTTTCTACGTAACATTAAATCATTTTTTATTTTAATTTAATTTTTGATTTTAATTGAAAATATTCCAAAAATGATTTCACATTTGAAAAGATGTCAAACAATTTGAAACAAAATGTAGATTTTTAAAAATTTCAAAGTAAAATTTAAATGTTTGAAAGAATTTTGAGACTTTTTAGTCAAAATTTGAAATAAATTATTAAAATGTCATTTTTTTTATTAATCTGATTTCGTTAAGGATTTAACTATTTGGCTAAAAAAATTTCTTTCTGGACAAATTGAACACTTGTTGATTAAAAGTAAGAATATTTATTTACCTGGTTAAAAGTTGAAGTACTTTGTTAAAAATTCATTTTTGTTGTTGAAAATTAATCTTCTTGATTGAAAATTCATTTTTTTTTTAAATTAATCTTATTTGGTTAAGTATTTTACTACTTGGTTGAAAATGCTCATTTTTGGACTAGTTTAACGGTTCTTGAATAAAAATAAGAATAATTATTTACTTGGTTAAAAGTTGAACTACTTTAATAAAAATTCATTTTTTTGGTTGAAGATTCATAATTTAAGTTGAAAATTGATCTCTTTGGTCAAAAAGATAACTATTTTGTTGAAAAATAATAAATTTGGTTGAAAATTCGTCTTTTTTCGCAGAAAATTAATAATAATAATTTTGCTGAAAATTTAACTATTTTGGTGAAAATTAATTTTTTTTAGGTTGAGAAATTATTTTCTTACCTGAAAATGTATCTAGACAATTTTTTGTTGAAAATTTATTATTGATACTTTAAAATGAAAACTGATTTTTTATCGTTGAAAATTCATATATTTTGTTGAAAATTGTTTGTTTTTTTTTCAGGTAAAAAGAAATATTTTTGGTTGAAAATTCATTAATTTTGGTTAAAATGCAACTACTCGGTTGAAAATTATTCTGTTTTATTTAAAGATTTAACTATTTTATTTAAAATTCGCATTTTTTGGTAAAAAATTAATTTCCTCGGTTAAAGTTCTTCCTTTTTGGTTGAAAATTCATGTATTTTAGCGGTTCACATCGAAAGTGGGTATTGTTAATAAAAAATTATTAGATTTCCAAGATTACACATTTTTCACAAATTTACATTTTTCGGTTTTCAGCGTCTCATGAGGGAAATTTAAAATTTAAAAAAAAAAATCATTACATTTCAAAAGGTTCATCTATTTTAACAATTTTAGGTTAAGTTCGCGTTTTAGGCCTAAAATTGGAATTTTAATATAAAAATCAAACGAAAAAGAAAATTCTCCGTAAATTTTCTCCGAACCTAATAAAATTTTCCAAAAAAAGACTTTGCAAAATTCCATTAAGCACTGATTTATCTCGAAATTTACTTTTATTTTTTTTTTAAATTGAAAATTCGATTTTTGAGAACGATTTTTGTAATCTTTTAAAAAGTATTATGCACATTTTAAAACAGAAATTTCCATTCAAATATTTAATTAATGTATTTTTAATAACAAAATAATATAAAAAATAAATTCAAAAATACGTACGCCTCAAAAGAAAAAGAAAATTCTCCGTAAATTTTCTGCGAACCTAATAAAATTTTCAAAAAAAAACTGCGAAATTCCATTAAGCACTGATTTATCTCGAAATTTATTTATTTTTTTTAAATTGAAAATGCGATTTTTGAGAACGTTTTTTGTAATTTTTTAAAAGTACTATGCACATTTTCAAACAGAATTTTTCATTCAAGTATTTAATTAATGTATTTTTAATAACAAAATAATAGTATTGATATTATTATATTGTATATGATATGATATATTAGTACTATTGATATATTGATAATAATAATTATTGAAGAAATTTTTTTTAATTGTTTAAATTCGGGAATTTTATCATTCGGAAATTTTCTAGTTGGGATATTTTATAATTCCGGTAATTGACTGTCATATTTAAAAAAATTGAAATTTACGAAAATATTAAAACTATGGAAATTAGAATTTGTAAAAGCACATATTATCAACGCGTGAGTTGAAGGCGTTCTTCGATCCACACCAAATTATTCAGAGGAAATGGATATAAATTATTGATAAATTTATAAAAATGAAGCATATCAGTAAAAAGAAAGAAAGTAATTAAAAAAGTATAGGCGAGGACTTATTAGGGGAATGCAAAAAAAAGATAAATATAGAAATAGAATGCAAGTTTGAAAATAAATTAATTAGATTAAACATTACTCACATTTCCTCCAACACAACCTTCCCAAAGGGATTTTGAAAAAGAGCATAAACTATTAAATGACATTTTATGGAATATTAGTTTCACTGTTGAATTTTAAACTATACTTTACTTTAAAGATTATTTTATAAGATTAGGTGATTTTTTTTGTTTATCAAATCTTTACTAAATATTTATTCAATAAAACTTCTATGTCTATTATGAACTCATTTTTAGCAGCATTGTCCTAGACGATGAGAGAATAGAATAAGTTGATAAGTACGTTTATCTTGGTAGCCTTTTCACAAATAAGGAAAGATAGATCGAGAGTTAAATAGGCGTATAAACGAGGTAAGAAGGTTATCAGTAGAGCAGGACCTATTATCAGAAGTAAAAATATACAGTGAACTCTTGTCTATTCCTTAGGGAGGTCCAAAAAATTTTTTTTCAAATTTTTATGAATAACGCTCGGAAATTTGTTCGAATCCACACAAAAATGAATTTTGTTAGGAAAAAATTACATTTAGAGGTGGCGGAAGCCCCATGAAGTTTAACACGTATTTTCCATAAGAAAAAAAGACGTTTTTGTCAATTTTATTCAGAATCCTCAATATTAGCTACATCGAGTTGAAACTCAACATTTCTCTTTACAATTAGTCATAGAAACTAAAACCGTGTTTTCAAATATTATGCATTATCATAGCTTCCTTACTCTTCAATAAAATGTATTAATATTATAGGTCAATCGATTTGACTCGAATCAAGGAATCTTTTCTGTTCTTGCATCAACTTTGAATTATATTAATGAAAAAAGTTTTACTATAAAAAACCGATTCTCAAAATATATAAATTACCATAACTTCCCTACTCTTCGATAAAATGTATTAATATTATAGATCAATCGATTTGCCTCGAATCAAGGAATCTTTTCCGTTCTTGCATCAACTTTGAATTATGCTAATGAAAAAAGTTTTACTATAAAAAATCGATTTTTAAAATATTATTGATTGTTAAAAAAAATGCAATAAATATTTTTAGAAATCCTTCGGTCAGTTTCAAGATATTAGTGATAAAAATAACTCCTTCAACCTCCTTGGCCTTCTGGATCCCTGGGTCGAGGCCCCTCCCGGATCGATTTACAGTTTTGAAATCGGGACAGGAATGACCTGCGGCCCGTATAGCGATCAAGAAACAGCCCTCCGTTTGTTATGGTGGTCTGCAAGCGGATATTTAAACATTGAGTGTCTCACTCAAGTTGACCAACCCTCTAAGCCATGGATGTAGAGTGATCGTGCTCGTGGCACTTTGGCACCTAGGGGTTACGAAGGTGTCCTAACGGCCTCTCGGGGACACCGGACGACCTCCCCGAGGAATTAGTCTTACCCCTGCATTCGGGGCTCCGCAGGGGCGGACCTTTTATTTTCCTAGCTTTTCGTGGGATCAAAATGGACACGCAAAATACCAAAGATGGATAGGAAGGAGGAAGGGAGGTGGCGGAGGAGGGAGAGGGCATTAACGGGTCTAACATATCCCTTTCCTCCCGATCTCTCTTTCCGGCAGGTCAAATTCAGGTGACGGCTGTGCCCCCAGCTCCCTCTGAAGCTGAGGTATCGACGGTCCCTCTGATGGAGGCTATGGTAATGGGAGAGGCCAACCAGTCCCCCAAAAAGAAGAGACGCATCAACGGTTGCCTGAAAAGGAGACTGAAGAGGCAAACACAGTACGATAGTAGATCAGCTGCGGAAGCTGGAATGTCGGCAGCTACAGGGCCGACATCCAGCACTGAGGCCCAGAAGAGAGGTAGAGGCTCAGAGGACACGCCACCAGGGGTGGCTAAGCCTCTGAAGAGGCACAAGGCGTCCCAGCAGCCGAGAAACAGAGAGTCGTTGGGAGATAGACTGACGGCCGCTCAGAGGACTAACCCCCTGGCGATGGTGGTGACCGACACCAACTACCCAGACTCGTTGCTCACTACGGAGCAGTACGAGATCTTCAGGGAGGCTACATGTAGGCCGCTCGAAAGAGTGTCCCCAGGTCAGTGGCTAAGATTCGTGACCTCCTTCTGCAGGGGAGGGGTCTTCGTATTTGTGGCAGCCGACCTAGCGGCTAATGCTTGGCTACTCAAAGCAGTGGTCGAGATAGAGTCGTGGGAATGCGTATCTCTTAAGGTGGGTGGGGTTGAGTTGCTCCAGAAGATGGTGAGGGCTACGGCGTGGTTCCCGGGTAAACTGGAAGAACCGTCTGAGGTGCTCCGTCGGTTGGAGAAATTCAACCCCTAACTTAAGACAGCGTCCTGGCGAATCGTCAGGCACGATAGGCCTTAGGAAGAGGACACAGTAGGAGGCACAGGCATTTGCTAGTCGTGCAGATTCCTGAGTCTCGGACGAGGGCTCTTACAGCCCTCAACATCAGGCCCTTCTATCACTTTGGACAGGTCAACTTTAGGGTTGCCGGCCAGGGACAGGAGGAGCCTGTTGAGACACAGAAATATTAAAAGCAGACCTAAATGACTGCTCCTGGTCTAACCATTACCCAGATTAACTTGCATCACAGCAAAGGCGCCTCCGCAGTTTTGCAGAGGGGCATGGCTGCGAGGCACACAGGTATCTCGCTAATCCAAGAACCATGGTTAGTTCGAGATAACATGAGGGGGTTAGGGGCGGGGGGGGGGGCTTGTCTTTTTTGGTACAGGGACTCCAAGGTGGCTAAACCAAGGGCCTGCATACTGGCGAAGGTATTTAACGCTGTCCCGCTGCTTGAGCTATGTTCGAGAGACCTGATGGTGATAGCCACGGATTTCAAAGGAATAGGGAGGCTAGTTCTGGGATCGGCTTATTTTCCTCATGACAGCAATACCAACCCAGCACTGGAGGTATGTACACTGTTGGAATATTACAATGTAAGTGGTATTCCTCTTCTGCTGGGATGCGATGCTCATTCCCACCATATTTTGTGGGGCAGCACGGACATCAACTCAAGAGGTAATTACCTACTGGAATACCTAATCACCACTGATTCAGATATTCTTAACACGGGGAACACCCCGACGTTCCGTAACTCGGTCAGGGAGGAAGACATTGACATCACTCTCTGTACCAGTAGTTTTAGGGATAATATCAAGAAGTGGAGAGTTTCAGATGAACCCACTCTCTCAGATCACTCACAGATAAAGTTCGTGTTGGAATCCGTTGAACCCGCTGGCCCTAAATGGGTTGGAACTCCAAGAAGAACGGACTGGGATCAGTTTTTCACAGAAGTAAGATGTGCACTTTCAGAGGTTCCCAGGTCAATTCGAGGCGTGGATACCCTGGAGATAGCAGCTAAAACTCTCACGGAAGCCATCAAAGCTACTTATGAAAGTCATTGTCAACCTACAATAGTCCGAAAGGCTGGAGAGACACACTGGTGGAATTGGAAACTCGAAGAGCTTCGCAGGGAAACTAGAGAGAGGTTCAGACGTGCCAGTACTGGCAAAACGAAGGAACTATGGACCTCATTCACGATGACGAAGGATGAATACAGGTGTGCAATACGTAAGGCAAAGCCAGAGAGCTGGACCAACTTTTGCACAAAAATCGAGGAGGGAGCTGAGGTGGCTAGACTGGATAGGCTGCTTTCTCGAAATCCAGACGCTATTCTCGGCACTCTGAAATTTCTCGGCGGGGTGTACTCAGAGTCGGGCGGGTATACCTTGGCTCACCTGATCAAAGCACATTTCCCGGGCTTTTCAAGGTTTGGACTGGGCCCGAAACGGCGGCTAGCCAACAAGATTGTCACCCCCGTCAGGGTCAGGTGGGCCCTGAAGTCTTTCAGTCCTTACAAGTCTCCTGGCCCAGATGGCATATATCCAGTCTTCTTACAGAATGCTGGAGAGATCATCATAGGGCCGCTAGTGAGACTTGCTAGGGCTAGTCTGACGTTGGGACATGACCCGGCGACATGGAGAGGTACGAGAGGAGTTTTTATTCCGGAAGCAGGTAGGATCGGTTATACCTCACCCAAGGATTTCCGCCCCATCAGCCTAATATATTTCCTACTGAAAACATTGGAAAGACTTGTAGATAGATACATCCGCGATAAGGTCTTGTCAAGTAGGCGCTTCACAAGGAACAACACGCCTACAGGGCTGGTCACTCGACATAGACGGCCCTAAGCGGAGCAGTAAACCTAATTGAAGGTCAACTGAAGGAGAAAGGCCTCGCGATTGGAACCTTTATGGGCATCGAAGGAGCCTTCAATAACACCTCTAGAGCGGTGATCAGGGCGACCATGATTACACATGGTGTGCCTATTGCAGTCGTGGAATGGACGTGCCACATGTTGGCCAACAGGAATATAACTACGACTAAGGGTGATGGCACTCTATGTGGAACCATTGACTCGGGATGTCCGCAGGGAGGAGTTTCATCGCCCTTGCTGTGGTGCCTAGTAATGGATGATCTGCTTCATCTACTCTCGAGTCAGGGCCACCGCGTCATAGGCTATGCGGACGATATACTGGTTATCGTGCGCGGCCAGAATCTGGATGCGCTCTTTGGAGTAATGCAGCAAGCACTGATGATAGTGGATTCATGGTGCAAAGAAAACTGGACTATCGGTTAATCCGAGTAAGACAGATGCGGTTGTTTTCACTAGAAGAAACAAGTGGGGAACCACGAGTAGATCGAAACTTGGAGGACAACAACTGGAAATCAAAGAACGAGCTAAATATCTAGGAGTCATTCTGGATAAGAAGCTGTTATGGAACGAGCACCTGGAAAAGAAGTGCAAGAAGCTAGAAGGGACTCTCTGGCTGTGTAGGAGAGCCATAGGAAAAAGCTGGGGCTTGAAACCGGAAACACTTATGTGGATCTACAGCAGCGTAGCTGCGGTCCTCTTCCTATGGAGAGGGCTTTGGGGTCACGCTTAGGCTCACAAGGGGACACAACGGGATTACCCAAGCGTCAGGGGCTGTTACGGTGTCAACGCAGAACTAATAATAAAAAGCCCTCCAAATTTCATCAAATTATCTGCAACCGTTTTCTAGTTATTGTGTTCACAAAAAGTGTGACATTCACACACAAACACACATTCGGAAAATTACTTGAAACATTGTATTAGACATTTTTAAATTGAGGAAGGTTTAATTAAATGAATTTGAAATTTTTCGAAAATGTTACCATTACAAAGCTACCAGAAGTTTATTGCAAAGCGTAAAAGAAAAATTTGGAATGGAACATATTTTGATATCAGCCCCCCCCCCCAGTAAAATATATTCACGAAAAAGAAAGAGATTGTTTCAAATACATTTCTCTCTAATTTTTATGTATCAGTTGTTCATAACTAAAAAGGCAAAGTAAAGTTAAAATTTTTAGAAGAAACCGCAACTTTCTAGCACTCATCTAAGAGAAAATAGTTATAACTAATCATCAATTGTTTAAACAACTTTCCTCATCAACTTGCATCAATTATTATTATTACCTCACTAAGTGAAAAGTGGGCAAAAAGTTAAAAATTTCAGAAAAAAACCGCAACTATTTGGCATTCATACAGATGAAGATAGTTATTAACAATGATAATTTCTTCAAGCAATGATTTTTGCTCCACCTAAATAATTAATAAGTCAGTCCAAGTGAAAAATAGACAAATAGTTAAAAATTTAAGAAAAAGCCGCAGCTTTCTAGCATTAAGCAAAGGGAATATTATTAAAAATAATAATAAATTGTTTGAACAATTATTTTTGTTAACTTGAATTAATTAATATATCACTCTAATTCACAAAAGGACAAAATTCAAAAAATTCAGAAAAAAACCGCAACTATCTAGTATTAATATAGAAGAAGATAGCTATAGACAAATAATTTGTTTAAATAATTATTTTTGCTATATTCGATTAAATATTCACTGACTCCAAGAGAAGAGTGAACAAAAAGTAGAAAATTTCAGAAAAAACCGCAATTTCTAGCATTATTCAAAGATAATATATATATAAGAAAATAGAAAATAATATTAACAATAATGATAAATTGTTTAAACAATTATGTTTGTTAACATTAATCAACTATTACCTTACTCTAATTCAAATTGGACAAAAAGTAAACATTTTTTTTAGAAACTGAGACTTTTTATCTCTATTCTAAGATAAAATTTCTAAAAACAAAGATAAATTGTTTAAAAAATTTATTTAAACATCTAATTATAAGTATGAAGTAGTGTTTCATATATCAGAAACAATTTGCGTTAAAAAAACCGCAAAATCATAATTAGCACCAAAAACTCGCAAAACCCATTGTTTCACTTATGGCCTTTTTTTGGGACTCTATTAAAGAGACTTATGGGGGTGATATTTGAAAAGTAATATTTTATTCGTATTCTGTGGCTAATTGTGGAGAGAAATGTTGAGTTTCAAGATGATTCACCTAATATTGAGAATTCTGCATGAAATTTAAAAAAACTTATTTTTTTGTTATGGGAAATACGTGTTAAACTTCATGGGGCTTGCGCAACCTCTAAATATTATTAATTTTTTTCTGAAAAAAATTGATTCATTTTTGCGTGAATTCGAACAAATTTCGCGGCGTTATTCATGAAAATTTGAACAAAAATTTCCAATGCATTTTTGGACCACCCTAATGCGTCCTTGCATTCGCGCATCATGCATGCCAGTGTTTTTCAAGTGTTTTTGTAGACGTACGACGTGACCAATATAACATTTTCTTGAAATAGTACAATATTTGCCATCTAAAAATCAATATAATAGAGTCAAAAAACGACTCAAATATTTCGCGGAATATTGAGTAGTGTAGCATGATGTCACCATCATGATAGCATAGGTAGAAATGTCTGGAAGGTTAGCATAGTTGGCACAACTTGACATGGGACAAAATTTGCGCAATTCTGTTTCATCCTTTTATCGGTTGAAGACTTTTTCAGTCTCACGAAATACAATAAACTATCCGTAATTTGAGGTTAGGGTACCCGATTCTGATCGAATCGATCTGATACACTAACTTCCAATTTTTGATATTTTATATTATTTCGTGACACTGAAAGGTAGTCAATTGACAAAAGAATGGAACATGACTGAGAAAATACATTCCACACTTGACAAATATTACTATTCGTACATTTATGACTTACTATCACATTTAGAATATTTTCTCCAAAAACGTGTATGCATTCCCATGACGTCATGCTAAAATACTCAATTCAAACCAACGAGGGCTTCAGGCTCTTCGGGCCTCTCTTTAATTGGTTAGCCACTGAGGCGGTCGTGACCGTACGGGGAACGTGGTGGGAGGTGACGGAACTGCGCCATTTGTAATATCCCAGCATGAAATTACTGCGCATGGTGTGCGGTAAAACACTAATGAACAAAGTGAGTAATAAGATAAACGTGAAAGAATGTGGTGTACAGGAGACACTAGTTGAGATATGTGAAAGAAATTCGTTAAGATGGTTTGGGCATGTTGAGAGAATGATTGACGAACGACTGACGAAGCAAGTGAATGAAGGTAAAGTAAATGGCACTGTGCCCAGAGGCAGACCGCGGAAAGAATGGTTAGAATATGTGAATGAGGCCCTAATTCGAAGGGACATAAGAAGCGATAAAAACACAAGAGCATGCACGAGAAAATGCATGGACGTGAGGGAAGCTAGAGAGGTATGCTAGGACAGGAAAGTGTGACGACAAATATTTTATAAGAAATGTATGAAGGAGAGTGTCAGTGGAGTGAATGACGCCTGAAACAAAAGACCTTGAATACTAATGGGCCCGAGTGGGGAGCTTTACATGATGAGTTGTAAGGCTCTTCACTTGGGGTGATTGCTAGAGAGATTGATCAGCGACCTGGTTCGGAGCAGTTTTGCGGAACGAACGTGTTATTTAAATTAATAATACGGGAATTCTAGATTAATCTATCTAATTTTAAACAGTTCTAAAAATTTAAAACAAAATTAAAGTTTTTGAAGATTTTGAAAAAAAATATTTAAGCTTTTTAAGAATTTTAAAACGTTTCAAGAAAATAAAAACTTTCCTTAAGATTCCTGAGAAAATTTTTTATTCTAAAAACTAAGATTTTAAAGACAATTTTAAAAAAATTTCGAAAGATTTTTAATTTTAAAGATTTGAAAAATTGTTAGGAATAATTTAAGTCAGTTTAAAAGATGTTCAAAAATCCTTACTTTTTAAAGAAAATTTAACTATTCCATTTTTTGTTGAAAAATATCTTGTTTCGTAGAAAATTTATATTCTTGGTTAAAAAATAACCTGTTTTGGTTAATGATTAAACTATTTTGTGGAGAATTCGTCTTTTTTTAAAACAATAAAATTTTTTTTTTAATTTCAATAAATTAAAAATAAAATTTAGATTCTTGATGATTTCTAAAGAAAATTTAGAAGAGTTTTAAGAATTGTGATACGTTTTAAAAGGATGAAAACATTTTATAAGAAAATTGAAAAAGATTTCAAAAGATTTCAAATGATTTCCTAAAATTTCAAAAAAGGATATAAAAGATTTTAAAGCAACATTTTCAAGGTTGGAATATTACAAAATTTTAGAAAGAAATTCGAGTATCTTTAAGAAATATTTAGACGTTTTAAAGAGGATTAGAAATAGTTCTAAACTTTTAAAGAGTTGAAAAATTTTATTTTCAAAAATGTAGATTCTTAAAGATTAATTGTTGACGTTATTACGAAAAACCATTATAAAAATTATTTATTTCAACACTTAGTGAATTTAACGTTAACAAGTGTGTTCTAAAAACGTGTAATTATGATTAATCCGACATGATAAAAAATTGAAAATAGTTTTTTATAACTACTGTTCAATGATTAATCACTAATTAATCGTTAATATCAAAGACATTAAAAATTATATCTCAAAATTATTTACCAAATAGAATACCAATAATAATCAACCAAAGATATGCTTACATAAATAACAAAAGTATATCTGCAAATAATTAAGACATCAAAATTGTATAATATTTTTATATTAGTGGAAGACATTCTTCGAAATAATCAAATGAAGTGGGCGGGACTATTTAAAAATTTCCGAAAAATCAAATTTCCGCATTCGAAAATTCCAGAATAATAAAATTGCTAAACAATAAAATTGTCCAATAATAAAATTCCCTAAATGCAAAATTCCCCAATAGTTTATAATATTACCGAATTTGAAAATTCCCGATTAATAAAATTCCCAAATAATAAAATTCTCGAACAGCTTGCAATATTACCGAATTTGAAATTTCCTGAATAAGAAAATTCCCAAATAATAAAATTCACGAACATTTTATAATATTACCGAATTGGAAAATTCCCGAATAATTAAATTTCTGTATAATAAAATTCCCAAATAATAAAATTCTTTAAATGGGAAATTTCCAAACAGTTTATAATATTACCGAATTTGAAAATTCCCGAAGAAGAAAATTCCCGAATAGTTTATAATATTACCGAATTAGAAAATTCCCTAATAATTAAATTTCTGAATAAGAAAATTCCCAAATAATAAAATTCCCTAAATGGGAAATTCACGAACTGTTTATAGTATTACCGAATTCGAAAATTCCCGAACCAGAAAATTCCTGATTAATAAAATTCCCAAATAATGAAATTCCCGAACAGTTTACAACATTAAAGAATTTCAAAATTCCCCAATAATGAAATTCCCGAACAAGAAAATTCCAGAATAATAAAATTATAAATTCTCGTAGAGTTTATAATATTACCGAATCTGAAAATTCCCGAACAAGAAAATTCCCGAATAATAAAACTCCCGAATTGGAAAATTCCTGAACAGTTTATAATATTACCGAATTTGAAAATTTCTGAGAAAGAAAATTCCCGAATAATGAAATGCCTGAA
>CAKNYM010041380.1:0-26803 GCA_932195095.1 Andricus curvator
GGGTCCCACTGGGAGTAAGTGCCATCTGTGAAAATGACACCGGCTCCCAGTAGAACAGTGGTAAATCACACTCATGGCCACGTCTCATGACCGTGAGCTGGGTGACCACAGGACACGATGAAATGACAAGGACAGGCCGGCAAAACCCTCGTGTGTCTTGAGAACACGAAGCGACCCAAGGATGATAACTTTCTGCATCCATCTCGCAAGTGCCTTGGCATATTTTTAGCACGCGGGTATGGCTTTAAGATTACGAACCAGTGATAGTTTCGCACATCCGAGAGCACCGATCACAAGGACAATTACTTTAACTTGAATACCTTGAAGTCTTGATACCTCTCCTCCTTTTCCTTCTCCTTGGCAGTGATGTTGAAGTCGGCCGGAGCCGAGAATTCGATCACGAATATAGTTCGTTTATATATATATAGTTAAAAAATTGTTGTAAGGACCATCGTGGGCTTTAATCAGGAGCGGGTGGCATTCTATAAAATTGCACCTGCTTCCGGCGAAATCGCGGTAACGTTTCAGCTAGCTGTAACCATGTTTCATGACTGTGAGATAGGTGGTTACAGTCTATGATGTACTTAACAGGATGATCCGGCAAAAGTATCGTGCATCCGGAGGACACGGAGCGACCCAAGGATGACCGCTTTCTGCATTTTCCCCGCAAGTGTCATATCATTTCGTTGACACGCAGGGATGCTTTTTAGGCAATTAACCAGTGGAAGCTTGGCACCTCTAAGAGCACCGATGATCAGAACGACTAGCTGAACAGAATATTCTGGGTATAACCATCGCAACTCCCTTGTAAAGCCTTTATACCTCTCTTTCTTTTTATTCTCCTTGGCTGTGATGTTCTAGTCGGCTGGTACCGCGGAGCGGTATCAGAGCTAATGCCGTAAGAGTGACAGAGATGGTAACAAAGCACTCTTAGTGCCGCATTGTGCCATTGGATGTACGTAGTTCCAGCATAAGTTGGACATCTAGATAGTATGTGCCCTAGGTGCTCGGGGTGTGCATGACACTTTTTGTTGGAAACGACAACGTCTTGATACGCTAAAAAGGAACCTTTGCGCCCGACTTCAATCCGGGGATTGCGCTCTCGGTACTCACACTCCGGACATCACACCCTTTTACCAGGTATGCGAACAACATCTTCGAGAAAATTATGCTATCCACGTCAAAACCTTGCACCAACTGTGGGTTCATCGAGGACACGAGATTGCACCAATGCCCTAGGTGTAAAAAATACATCTCCGGGGAAGTCTGGTTTTTACGGTAAATTAGGGTGCTTGGAATGGGTTTCTTAAGGGCACAAGATTGAAAGAATGCTCCAGGAATGAAAAACACATATTCTCCGGAGAAGTATGGTTTTTACAGTACTTCAGGATGCTTAGAGTGGGTTCCTCGAGGACATGAGATTGAACCAATGCCTCAGGTGTAACAAATGCATCTTCTACTGGGAAGTCTGGTTCAATCTCATGTATTATAAGATTATAAGTATTATAAGAAGAACTTACTTCAGGGACCCTTAAATACTGTAAAAACCAGACTTCCCTGAAAAAGATTTGTTTTTTTACACCTGGATTATTGATTCAATCTCGTGTCCTGGAGAAACCCACTCCAAGCACCCTAAAGTACTGTAAAACCCAGACTTCGCCCAAGAATATGTGTTTTTTACACCTGGGGCATCGGTTCAATGTAGTGTCCTCGGGGAAGCTACTTCAGACACCCTAAAGTACTGCAACAACCAGAGTTCCCTGGAGAAGATGTGTTTTCACGCCTGGGGCATCAGTTTAATCTCGTGACCTCGAGGAAGCCACTATAGGCACCCTAAAGTACTGTAAAAATCAGACTTCCCTAAAGAAGATGTGTGTTTTACACCTGGGGCATTGGTTCAATCTCGTGTGCTCGAGGAACCGTCTCCAGGTACCCTAAACTACTGTAAAAATCAGACTTCCCCAAAGAATACGTGTTTTTCATTCCTGGGGCATTCTTTCAATCTCCTGTCCTCATGAAACCCACTCTAAGCACCCTAAAGTACTGTAAAAACCAGACTTCCCCGGAGAAGATGTGTTTTTTACACCTGGGGGATTGGTTCAATCTCGTGTCCTCGAGAAACCCACTCCAGGCACCCTGAAGCACTTTAAAAACCAGACTTCCCCGAAGAAGATGTGTTTTTACACCTAGGGCAATGGCTGGATCTCGTGTCCTTCAGGAACAACTCCAGATACCCTAAAGTACTACAAAAATCAGACTTCCCCGGAGAGATTTTTTTTACACCTGGGGCATTGGTGCAATATCGTGTCCTCGAGGAACCCACAGTTAGTGCAAGATTTTGACGTGGGTACCATAATTTTCTCGAAGATGTTGTTCGCATACCTGGTGCAAGGGTGTGATGTCCGGAGTATGATTTCCGAGAGCGCAGTTCATCACCGGAAGTCAAGCTTAGTCGAAAATTAGTTGGTAGAAGTGTTTTTAGAATTTCCGTATGGAATGCCGTTCTGTGGCACGCCCAGGTATGTAGAAGTCTTTCCAGCACCAAGGTGTCGTATAGCGCTTCTGTCGACGAGCTCAGTGTCTTTGGCAATGCTATTAGCCTTTCCTCGCTTCAAATTAATCTTGGCGCATTTTTCTAACCCAAACTCCATTCCAATCTCCCAAGTGTACTCCTCGGCAATCTCTAGAGCTAGATATAGTTGATCTTTATTTATAGCATAGATCTTGAGATCATCCACGGAAAATACATGAGCAACCTTATGCTTTCGATATCAGGGTTTTCCGCATAAGTACCTTTGGGAATGGCGAAGTACGAAAGATAATGGCTATAATGTGAGGCAAAAGAGGAGAGGGGTCATGGTGTCGTCCTGACAGACGCCTCTCTGAAAGGTGACGTTAGTTTTCACATGATTTTTTCAGATGAGATAGTAGATCTAGTTTTCCAAAGCGGCATCAATCTCGCTATGCACCTCACGATGTGTGGATGTACCTTCAAGCTTTCCAACAGACAGATGATAAGTCAATGGGAGGTTGAATCGAATGCTTTCGGGTAGTCAATTCAGACCATCGATAGACAGCGCTGGTAAGATGCTGCGTCTTTGCAGACACATCTATCGATGAGCAGGTTCTCCCGCCATCCTGCTACGTCTTTCTTGAGCCGTGTTGTTCGTACATCTCTCGCCGTACAGGTTTTTTTGTCCGAAAAATCCTATCATTTGGGATAGCTGTGAATATCTTATAAAGTGTGTTCAGACAAGTTATTGGCCTGTAATTCTTGACAACTTCGGAAGGAGTACTATGCGTACTTCCACCAACCACTCTGTAATAGGCTCTTCCGACTTTAAATATGAGGTGAAAATGCGGGCCAGATGCTGGTGGGTTGAAGAAAATTTCTTCCACCAGAAGGTCTTTGATACCATCTGGTTCCGGAGCGGAATAGTTTTTCATGCCTCTTAATACTTCTTCCACCTCCTCGGTAGTGATAGGTGGTCTTTACTCCTCATGTGTAATGAGGGCACTGCACAGCTCCTTGGAGCTATTTATGTTCTTTGTGTCTTCATTTATTGAGTGCTGGACTTCGTAACTTCTCTAAAAAATGCCTCGATCTCCTCTGGTTTGGGCCGGTGGTCGACAGTAACTGGAGGGTCTTGGAAGAGTCGAAATGGGTCAAGGAAAAACTGTTCATTTTCGCAGACCCACCTCTTCCTCCGCTCTAGAATTCTCCTAGCGTCAGATTGTACCCGTTTTCTGTCAACAATATGATGCCTGATGTTTAGCGGCTTTGATCTAGTGAAATTCCTGCTAGATGTTATGTAGTCAATCAAACAAAATTTGTTGTACGGTTTGCATCGGCAAAAGTTCTCGCTGCATCATACACACTACAATTGATGGTCCAGAGGTCGGATTCATCGGAAAAATCTTCACGAAGAGCGTCATCTAGTTCAGCCGGATCTTTGGGTTTGAGAGAAACCTGGATGTTGATTTTTCTCCTGGTCCTAAAGCATCGCTCTTCCTCTATTGGATGTCTGCCCGCGGTTGGTTTCAGTGTCGCCTCACTTACTCTGTTGCTGGTAGAGTAGGCGTTTCGCTTATATAACCCCTTTTTCGGAGGTCATCGGCACGGTTTCACAGAAGTTGATGCGGAAAGTGCGAGAACTCTGGGTGCTTCTCGCACTACAGAACATGCAGTCGCGCCAAGTAACCTTGTCGCTCAGGGACCATACTGGTATCGTAGCATTCCAGCAGGTCGTCCCTTAGTCGATCCGTGCTCTCAGATGTATTGAGATTTTGTCGGTCCATCTTATTGATTCTGTTTTGATTGGCTCCCCTAACTCTAGGGCACTCGGTATTGTTGGTCGAAATATTGTCGGAAGCTGCGCGTTCGATTGTTTTTCACAGCACTTACAACTATGTTTGGTGTTATGCAAGGATAAGGCTGCATACTCTGAGAGGTCGCCCGGTATTCCAGAACACCGTTAAGACACCTTATCCAGGTGCCATTCAGCTTTCGGCACGGTTGTTACGCCTCCGTTTGGGGGTTATTCCTTCGGGACCATCCCTGGATAATCGTCCGTGACTGCTTATTAATTATTGTAACCATATTCAGCAAAAACCCTTGGTACAGGGACCATTTATTCGCAACCTGAGGTCGCGTCCGTTGGTTTTGTTATAGGTCCTTCGGTTCGATTCCAAAAGAACCGAAACCAAAACAACTGTCCAGAAATGGTACCGAAGTAACAACCCCCAAGCGGAGACGTACCAATTGTGTCGAAAGCTGAATGGCACCTAAGTGAGGTGTCTTGAACGGTGACTCTGGGATACCAGGCGACCTCTCAGAGTATGCAGCTTTATCATTGTATGCGGGGCTATACAAGGATGGACGAACCCTTTCCCTAGTTGTTCGTGGGGAAAAAATTACATCAACAAATCACAAAAAAGTTCTAGATGCGGTTTAAAACGATCGAAGGCACAGAACACCCGCAAATGGGTCGGCAAACAATGCCGATCACCCCAAATTTCGGGGTGCTGAAAATAATTTTGATGGAAACACGACGAAGAACCGGCGAAATGCTCACATTGAGTGGACGAATGGACTCAAGGATGATTTGCTGGACTGTTACGAGGCCAGCATTATCCCTGTTCGCGGAGGCTTTATGGCGCGTATGCATATTCTGTGGTGCCAGAAACACCCAGAGTTTCAGCACGTTTCGCAACAGTCTTTGCGAAATCAAGCTGCCTACCTCTCGCTAACTGGATATGAGCGCAGATCGCTTACCCGACCGCTGCACGAACAAGCCGCAGACGAAGAGGAGGAAGCGACATTAAGCCCAACCGCGGAAAGCCGGCACCCCCTGAGAGATGATAGCGATTTGAGGACAAGAAGGAACATTACCATCCAGGTTTCTCCTAAGCCCCAAGATCTGGCTGAAATGAATGCCATCCTTCGTGAGAATATCTTGGAGGATGTCTCGGACCTATGGACCATCAATTGTTCAGTTTATGGTGCGGCGAGAGCTTCGGCTTATTCAAATCGAAGACTAAAACCGACGATGGATCAAAAGACCAAAAGACGCTTGTATCAACTGAACAAGAAGATTGGATGGGTGAAACAGAATTTGTCCTGTGTTCAGTGTGGGATTGACTACATAACATCTGGTAGGCCGTTCACGGAAAGGGTCCGAAAGTTGGCCCACGAAATGAGGATCTACCATCTCATACTGAACAATTTAAAGCTGCTGATACTCAAGCAGCACATTGTTGACAAAATACGGGTGTTAGCTGACGCAAGGAGGAGAATACAAAAGATGCAGGGGTGGGTCAGGGAGAATCAATAGTTTCTCACTGACCCATCTCTCCTCTTCAGCGATCTCCCTGTTTTTGTCAAAAATCCACGTAAGCCCGACGAGGTGGAGACTTTCTGAACAGAGGTATACAAGATCCCGAAAATACTGAAATTGAAGGAAAACATTAACAATATCATCCGCTCCCAAGTGCTTTGCGACAACCTTATAACATTTGAGGAGGAATATCTATAAATCACTGCCGCAGATGTGAACTTAGGGGTACGAAGAACTTTCCTGTTGTGGGACCAGATGGTATCAAGAACTTCTGGTGGAAGAAGTTTACTTCTACACACCAAAATCTGGCCCACATCTTATCCTCATATTTAAAGTCGGAGAAGCCCATTCCGCAGTGGCTGGTGTTAGGACACACTATACTCCTACGGAAGGAAGATGACTTGTCCAACCCAGAGTACTACAGGACAATAATAATTTGTTTGAACACGCTGTATAAGATCTTTACAGCTATCCTAAACGACAGGATTGTCCGATGAATTGGGCCTGTGTGGAAAGAGATGTACGAACAACGTGAAACGAAATAAGGATTTGCAGGTTGCCGAGAGAACCTGCTAATTGACAGGTGCGTCTGCGAAGTCTGAGCTTGTGCATGTGAGTGTTATTAGACATCATGAGACTGAAAAGGCCTGTACATACCTAGGCGTACCTCAGTGTCGGATTCAGGACATAACATTAGTGAATGAGTCTCTCCGAAGCAGATACAAGCGTCTTCTTCGACAGATTTGGTCTTCCAATCTGTTGGCATTGAACAATGTATCTGCGACTAACATGTTTGTCGTCCCGGTTCTACTCTACTCATTTGCGGTAGTTCCTTGGGCGAAGCACGAGCTTGCGACCCTCGATATCGTCAGGCGTAAGATCATGCATATGCAGAAGAGCTTGTATATCAATTTATCCGTTCCGCGATTATACATCCCACGCCGTTAAGGCGGGCGCGGACTTCTGAATCTCCAATGTCTCCATAACCGTATTGTTTTGGGTACAGCTTACATCGTTGCAAATGAAAGAGATCCTCTTCTAAAAATGGTCAGGAAATATGAGATGATTGGTAAAGGAGCGTTCCTTTACAAAGCCGCGGAGCAGGCGGTCGAGATCCTTGGCCTAAATTTTAACATCAGGAGTGAGGAAAGTGCATTATTCCATATAGATGTCTCACTTCTAAAAACTCAAGAAAGGAAGCAGATGTTGAAAAATTCCGCCAACAGCTTCTCGACTAGAAAATGCACGGAAACTTTCACAGAAATGTAGAAGATCAGCCCTTGTCGAAAGAGCAAACTTTTGCATTCCTCAGACCATCAGAACTTAATTCAGATACAGCGAGTTTCATTTTCGCGTGCCAGGACGGTGTAATTTCCACCTTAGTATACCGTGACCGAATTGTACGTCAAGAACTTAGAACACATATTATCCAGGTGTCCTTATCACGCGGGTTCCACGTATCTCTACAGACCACGACCCTGCCCTGCCGAACGCTCCGAGAGTCCATTGTCCAAAACGAGAAGTGCCAAATTTTCTGGAACTACGATTTACGGACAGCAGTCTCTATTGCACACTCGAAACCTGACATCGTTCTCCAGGACTTCGAGTAACGAACTATATTCATGAGCGAATTCTCGGCTCCAGCCGACTATAACTTCACTGCCAAGGAGAAGGAAAAGAAGGAGAGGTATGAAGACCTTAAAAGGTCGCTCAGTGTCCTCAAGACACACGAGGGTTTCAGCGGCCTATCGTCGTGATTTGTGGCCAACGAACTCACATTCGTGAAACTTGGCCATAGGTGTGATTTACCGCGGTTCTACTGGAATCCAGGATCATTTTCATAGATTGCAGTTTCTCCCAGTGGGACCCTGCGGTGGTTCTTTACTCTGGTTTTTAAATTAAATATATACTCACGTACCACTCTCTCCTATACCCATATATTCTTCTGTCCATCCACCACTTTATATTCACATACCCCCTCCCATATTGCTCTTATCCCTACACATCATCCCTATTCATCTCGCCTATAGATACTTACCTCCCCTTGTTACCATCACCAACTCTATTCACCCTACCTTTTCACATCTCTTCCACACCATTATACATTTTATGTCTCTATACCTACCTTCCTCCTCGTATTTAGGCCTCAACATGTCTTACTTCCATACTCCTATAACAGCTTTCTATCCCTCAAACTCTCGCCTCTACACCTTTTTACACCCCTACAGCCACCTCCTCCACCATGCCCCTTTCTCTCCTCCATAATACTATATACGACACTCTTTCCAATCCCTGTCCCTATAAGCTCATGTGCCCCAATACATCCATCCATCGTCTCTACAACTTTATACCCCTGGATTCCTTTTCTCGCTCCCCTATCATCTCATCTGCGTTTTCGAACATACCTCCCCCCACACATACACAATACTAATATAAACTTAACCCTTTCTATACCTTATCCCTATAGACGCTTGATCATCTCTCCTATACTACACCTTCATCTAATACTCCCACAGATCTATAATTTCGGTCCCCTTCCATCTTCAACACATCCTCACTTCCATCTCCCTTCACGCGCCCCTATACTTGATATCGCATCATCTGCACCTTTTCCGATCTCTCACACAGCTTTATACCTTCATATACCCAGGTGAAAACGTTATATATAAATTATTTATAGTGGACAAAACACTGATATTTTTCATTTGTTTTACACAGAAAAATTCATAAAACAAATGAAAAATATCATTGCCTTGTCCACTATACATAAACTATATATAACTTTTTCACCTGGGCACGCATTTAGGGAAAATTCATCATTTTCAGACTGAATTCGGCTCATTTCGAGAGTCGCGGAGTGTTGGACCGAAGTTCAATCCACCTGATCACCTTTTAAAACAACTTTTTTATTGTGCACTACTTGGTCTTAAGAAATAGTAATAAGCAAATTAATTACAAGAATATTTACCTAAATTTTAATTTTCGTTCATTTAATAGCGCTTATTAGTGATTTAAAATAAAACATGCACATTTAAGCTTCAGCGTTCGAAGATATTCGGATTGGGGCATTTGGACATTTACTTACAAATAATTTTTCTTAAACAAAAAATATAATAGTTATAATTAATTTTAAGAGGGTTTATGAGAAAAAAGTAGGGGTGTGCAACATTTTTAAAAACCCATACACGATGGGAACACTGGCCCAAAAGTTCAATGAAAAGTTCTGGAAATTAAAAAAAAAATTCAAACTGAACTTTCACGCTGGTTCGAGTTTCCGATCCAACTTGGGCTGTCGTGCTTTCGAGCCGGGTTGCGACCCCGATACCCGACCCGACGTCAATTTGTACATCACTAGTAACAAATAGTAATTATATTGTACTGATCAACAATATATAAAACATCCTATTGTATGGTTTTAAGGCTATTGAAATCAAGCCCTAAATTTCAAATTCAATCACCTCATTTTGATAAATAAATGCTAGAATTAAATATTTTTTAGATACTAAGCGGTACTTCTTTTGTAACAACCATAGTTTTGGCTTTGCCCCCCCCCCCCCTCGCCCGTTTCTAAGCTATGGTAATGAATCAAGAATAGGGTGGCCCAAAAATATACATTTTGGAATTTTTGACCCGCGTCGACGCCAAATTGTTCTCTCGTAGAAACAAATAAATACATATTTTTTTATTTTGGAATAAAATGATTTTTAGTACGTTGTAGAGCAATTTTTGTGTCTAATGGATTTTAACACGTAAAACGTATACTTTGTTTACTTCCTTGATTTTGTTCAAGAAATTACAAGTCAATTTATTTACCCTTTTATAAACTTGTTTTCTTCTCAGTAAAGATGCATTTTGTCCAATTTTAATACATCAAGAAAGTTATTGAGAAAATTGAGACATCTTGAAAGTTGCATAAAATTAAAATATTTGTACACTCGTAGCGAGCCTTTGATATGATTTTTTAACTTGAAATTTTCAAGAGGCATTTTTGAGGATATTGAGAACAGATTTATGAAAAAAAATGTTCATTATTTTTTAATTTATAGTTTTGAAGTGATTACGAAAATGAGTGAAAATGAAAAATTTCAGTCCAACAGCAGCTTTTCTCCGAACCTGCAGAATTTATGGCAGCAGCTTATTGTTAGAGGCTTAGGACTTTCAGATGCAGGCTCGACCATAAAGCTCCCTGCTACAGGCCCAAACCTGTAACTCAGCACATTTTCCCAACTTTTTTCGCACTTTCTTGGGAACCAACTAATTTTTTTACAATACGACGTACTAAAAATCATTTTATTTCAAAATAAAAATATATGTATTTATTTGTTTCTACGAGAGAACGATTTGGTGTCGACGCGGGTCGAAAATTCCAAAATGTATATTTTTGGGCCACCCTAATAAAGAATAATTAAAAATATTGAAATATCAGACTTCTTGGCCCAAAATGATCTTAACAGAGGGGAAATAGGGTGATTTTTCACAAATATAGGGGAATAAAACGGGAATAAATTCTTTTAAATAACACTAATGTTGACACCATATTCAACTCAATATAAAACGCATTAAATTCTTAAGATTTCATGTCGAAATATGTTGCATTTTCAACCAAAAAAGATTTTCTACCAAAGGAGATAAATTTTCAATCCAAAAAGACCAATTTTTCAACCAAATATTCTACTATAAAACATTAATTTTTAATCCGAAAGGATGAATTTTCAATAAAAAGAAGTTCAACTTTCGACCAAAAAAATTGAACGATATAGTTGACTCTTGAGCCATCTAGTCTAATGTCCAACTTCCATACATGCATTTTAAAACAAATGTTTGAAGTTAGAAAAAAAAATTGATCAAATTCTACCAAAAACGGTTAAATTTTTAAAATTTTTTTGGATGTTTGTACATTCTCATCAGAGAAGGTATTAGATTTGTGTAAAATTTGACCCCCCCCCCGCCGTTTTTGACAAATGTCCACGTTTTGAGACCTCTGAACCCGAAAAACAGATTTTTATAAATGTGGCTGCCTGTATGTATGTTTGTATGTATGGCTGTGAGCACGATAACTTTTGAAAGAATTAATCTATTATAATAGGCATTTTGATATGAAAATTTAAAGCCAAACAACGCACGATATGAAAAAAAATTAAGAGAAGAAAAACTTTGCTTTTTGAAAGCCCTGCAAGATTATCACAACAATTTTTTAATTTTCTTGAAAAATCGAAAATTCAAATTTTGACCGCACAAAAAATAATGAAAAATAAAAAATTCCATTTTGCAGTCAAACTATGCAAGATACGAAAAAATATGAAAAGACAAAAATTATGCACCCAAAAAAGATTCGTAAAAAGCATAAAAAATTAACCAAATTAAACTTTTGGACAAACGATACAAGCTACGAAAAAAATAAATAGACAAAAGTTGTTCAACCAAACAGGAGCTACAAATTTGTTATTAATCATTTCTTGACAGGATGCGTAGTTTTTCTTTTAATCTTGAAAAATAACATTGAAAAAAAATTAAATTTTGGGGAAAACAACGCAAGGTACGAACAAAATTAAAAGACAAAAGCTGCACGCCCAAAAAAGATCTATAAATTTGTTATTAATAATTTTTAATGGGACACGTGGTTTTTGTTTCAATCGTAAAAAATAAAATAAAAAAATTAAATGTTTAGACAAACGACACAAGCTATTGAAAAGAGGAATGGAGAAAAGTTGCTCACCCAAAAAGGAGCTACAAATTCGTCATTAATAATTTTTTGATAAGGCGCGTAGTTTTTGTTTTAATCGTAAAAAATAACATTAAAAATAAAAAATTAAATTTTTTGAAAAACGACACAAGGTACGAAAAAAATTAATAGACAAAAGCTATTCTCACAAAAAATATCTACAAATTTCTTACTAATCATTTTTAGATAGGACGAGTAGCTTTTCTTTTAATCTTAAAAAATAAGAATGAAAATAAAAAAATTAAATTTTTGGAAAAAACGACATAAGAGACGAAAAAAATGAAAAGATAAAAGTTGTTCAAACAAAAAAGATCTACAAATTTTTTATCAACTTTTGTTACAAAAATACATTGAAAATAAAAAATTAACTTCTTGGATAAACGACACAAGCTACAATAACGTTTTATGTATCTAACCAAATTTTTCGCCTGAATTATATCTACAAATTTGCTTAAAACTACTTTACGCAAGGATGCGTATTTTTGATTTGAATCGTAAAAAATAACATTGACAATAAAAAAATTTAATTTATGGCAAAACGACACAAGTTGCAATAAAATGTTTATTAAGAAACATTTTTTTGTTATAGGATGCGCAGACAATGAATTTTTAGCGTAGCTGAGAATAAAATTTAATGCAAAATAAGGAACAGATATTAAAGTAATCATGGTAAATAAAATGTGTACTTTAGTTTGCGATACCTGAATAAGCAATACCAGGCCGATGTACAGAAATAAACCTAATATACATTTGATATAATAGTGTTGAACACAATGTAGAAAAGTTCGCACTTTGGTCTAAATCGAGTGCGAAGCACGAGATACGTGATGAGAATGTGTTCGTTAAAGCCGAAGGAGTTTTAATAAATGAGAATTCACAATCACCAAATCACAGTTGCCGATGTTTTGACGTTTAATTTTGAAAGGTCTGTGCACAAATGTGAGGGAAGTACAAGGAACTTGCGAGCCGATTTCTTAAAGTAATAATATACTTTTAAAATACGAATGTACCTGAATTTTAATATACGTTGTAATTTAATTTGAAATAATTAACTAAGTATAGTAAATACAATACTCATGCACTGGAAAAAAGTTTGTATGTACCAAGTGAATTTTACTGATCTGAAGTAAGTGAAAGTCCTGATTATTTGCAAAACTATGAATTGAAAAAATGATTTACTGCTGCCAAAGAAATTCTAATAGGATTAAGTTAACATTTATATAACATTTTTTTAAACTGGTTGATAATAATGCAAAATTTAGAGGCCTTTACCAGTGTATAGATGTTAAAATTGAATAATTATCGACGCGTTTCGAACTGGTTTACAGTTCCTTTTCAACATGTATAAACTTTTTAAACATATTTAGAAGATTTTTATATAAATCTGAGTAAAGCGAGGGTCGTTGATGTTACGTAGTTGCTAATTGTTCAAGAGAAAAAAGAGAATAGTTTTCTATTTTTAAAAGTTGTTACAAATTCTAAATTTGGTGAAAATAATTTTTTTAAAAGTTATGTAAAAAATAACTCTAATTGAATTAGGAATCTTTTATATTGGATATTGGAGTAGAAAAGCAGACTCGCAAGTATCCATCCTGTAGTATAAAAAGTTATTTAATTACATTTTTTGAACAAACAAATTATTGTAATTCTAAAATTAGAATTCTTTTCGAAAGTATTACGTTCCAGGTTCAAATTGTCATTATTTTGGAAAATTTCTTGTCCCAACTCACAATTAACATTTTTTTAAATTTTCCTTATTCTAAGTCAGAATTAAAATTCTTTTCGAAAATTTCCTGCGTCAAGTCAGAATAACAATTCTTTTGAAACATTCCTTACTTCAGATCTGCATTAGAATTGTTGTTCGAAAATTTCCTGTTCTCAATCAGAATCATAATTCTTTTGAAAAATCTACCGATCCATGTCAAAATTGTAATTATTTTGGAAAATTTCTCGTTTGTTTAAATAATTTTATGTGACTCCGGTGCATTAACGCGTTTTTATGCGACAGCGTAGAGTATCGTAATGTTGTACATTACGATACTGCGGACGATCACTCTTCACATTACACTCCGCTGTATCGTAATGTACTACATTACGATACTGTGCGCTGTCGCAACAAAACTTGTAAATGCACCGTCGCCACATAAAATAATATATGCGCCAATGAGCACAATTCGGGACTTCACGTGACTCGCTTACAATGCTCGTAGGACTTATCTCGCCTCGGCTTCGCCTCGGCTTCGATCGTCCTGCGAGCATTGCCGCTCGTCGCGTAAAGACCCTCATTATGCGCCTCGGCGCATAATATACTATTACAATCATATTGATATTATATTATGTTTAAACAAAACTAGCGGTCCTGGTATTAACTCGACTAAGCATAGACCACTGCGTAGCCGGAAAGGTGCCGTGAGCGGTCAGTGGTATGAGCCGCTATGGTCAGACGCTGCATCATTAGCCCAGTAATCGAGAGTACACCGTAGGGTGGTCCAAATCTAATAAAAAATCAATTTAAAAAAAATAATATTTTGAGGTGGCGCAAACCCTATGAAGTTTAACACGTATTTCCCATTAAAAAAAGACGTTTTTGTAAATTTGATTCAAAATCGTCAATATTGGGTCAATTGAGTTGAAACTCAACATTTGTCTTCACAATTAGCCATAAAATACAAATAAAATATTAATGTTTAAATATATAGGGTCCCAAAAAACCCCTTAAGTGAAAAAATGGCTATCGCGAGTTTTTGGCGCTAATTATGATTTTTTTGCAGTTTTTTAAACGCAAATTGTTTCTTATACATGAAATACTACTTTATATTGATAACTAGATGTTTGCATAAATTGTTTAAACAATTTATTATTATTTTTAGCAAATTTCCCTTAGAATAGAAATATAGAAAGTCGCGGTTTTTTCAACAAAATTTCTCTTTCTGTCCAATTCACAATTAAAGTGAGGTCATACTTAATTAATGTAACAAAAATGATTGTTTAAACAATTTGTTATTATTATTATTAATAATATTCTTTTAGAATAATGCTAGAAAATTGCAGTCTTTTTTTAAATTGTACACTTTTTGTCCAATTTTCAATGAGAGTATACCATTAAGCCATTTCCATTTCGGGGTAGGCGTGACACTACCCGATTCGGGTAGTGTTTCTAGGTTGATAACTTGTAGTTAATAACTACAAGTGTGGGCTCACCACACACACGATGTGCCAACAGCACTCAGTTTTCTCGAATGGTCACCCATCCAAGTGCTAACCGCGCCCAACGCTGCTTAACTTCAGTGATCTGACGAGAACTGGTTTTTTCAGCGTGGTATGGCTGTTGGTATATGGAGTAAGGTAAATAATTAATTAAAGTTAACAACATTAATGGTTGGAGCAGTTAATTATTATTTTTAGAAATATTCAATTTGAATAATGCTGGAAATCTGTGATTTTTTCTGAAATTTTCAACTAATTGTCTACTTTTCACTTGGACTGATGTGTGTTAATAATTAATTCAATGAAGCAAAAATAATTATTTGAACAAATTATTACCGTTCATAACTATATTCTTCTCTATTAATGCTAGATAGTTGTGGTTTCTTCTCCCCACCGTCCGAAAAGTAACATAGCCCAAAGTTTTATCAAAACGCAGGAAAGAGGGCGATTTTTCACAAAAATAGTGTAATAATGGGGGAATAAATTCTTTGAAATAAAATTAATGTAAATACCATACGGAATGCAATATTCATCACTTTAAATACTTAAGATTTCAAATCGAAATATATATTGAACAAACAAGATTAATTTTCTAACCAGAAAGACGAAATTAAGATACATAAATTTTCCACCAAATAGTTGAATTTCCAACTTATAACAGATAAATTTCTAACCAAAACTGGAATAGACTAATTTTCAAATGAAAAAATTAATTCTTAACCCAAAATAAAACCGAATTTTCATTATGAAAGTTACATTTCAAAGAGGTTAATATTAAAAAAACATGAATTTTCAACAAACTAGATCAAATTTCAATAGCAAGTAGTTGAATTGGTAACTAAAAAGATGGATTTTTAACTAAATAGTTAAATTTTCAACCAAAAAGAAGAATTTTTCAGCAAAAAGATTAATGTTCTAACAAAACACGAATTTAAAAAAAAAAATACATCAGTTTTCAACCAAATTGACGAATGCTAAAGCCAAAACGACGAATTATCTACTAAACGGTGGAATTTTCAACCCGAAAATACGATTTTTTTATAGTTTAATTTTTAACCAAAGGGTTCAATTTGAACGAAAAATATGAATTTTTAACTAAAAAGTTAATTTTCAACCGAATAATTTAATTTTCTATTGTCATTCTATTCTATTTCTCATTGACTTTGTTCAAATAATCAGAAGGAAATGTTTTAAATTGAGACAGGCTACGCCACGCTTACAATTTCACAATACGACCTTCTTATTGTCTCAGTAGGATTAAAAATGGTACATCATGGCGTCGCTTCTTTAAGCTTTTATATATTTCACGTTTTCTATTTTGATAACTTTTGTGAAATTATGACATAGTCTTAAATAAATTGTTTTGTACCAAAAAATTAGTTTTCCACTATTGAATTAGGAAATATCTCGACTACTCGAATCAGTAATATTCTACTAATCTTCAGTGGATCACTTTTCCCTAATCGAATCAGTAAAATTTCACCAGTAACTATTGAAATTTTACCAATTTGAATTTAGAGAGACCTCAAAGTATCTTTTGCATAAGGAAGAAAGTTATACAATTAAAATAACCCTCTTAGGGCACTCGATTTCATAGTTATTCAAACTGATGCTTATTTAGAGCAAATAGTTTTTGCAAAGGCAGATTACGTTACATTTATAATTTCACAGTACGTCGTTATTATTTCAATAAAGTTAAGAATTTATTTTATTAATTTATTTTCGTCGCGTTATTTTATTAAACTTTTATATTTTTCACGATTTCCATTTTCATAACGTTTTTTTAAATTAATATATAGCGTCCTTAGTATTTATTTTCTTCAAGCAATTAGTTGCTTGCCTGTACTGAATTAGCAAATATCTCAATTTTTGAAAATAGAAAACGGAACTCTTTTGAAAAATAGCGCATGAGGATCTGAATATGCATAATTAATATATTATTGATCCATATTGATCACATATTGATCCATTATAGCTTTAAGCTTGTAAACAATTCTTATTTTTCTGAACCTTATTCAAACAATCAGAAGGAAATGTTTTTAATTTGAGGCAGGCTATGTCAAGTTTACAATTTCACAATATGGCCTTCTTATTATTTCAATAGAGTTAAGAATGTAACATCATCGCGTTATTTTATTAAACTTTTCTATTTTTCATGTTATCCATTTTTTAAACCTTTTTTTGATTGATATATAAAGTCATATGTAGATTTATTTTTTTGCATGGAAGAATTAGTTGTTTTCCACTACTGAATTAGCAAATATCACAACTAATCGAATGACTAATTTTCTACTAATCCATATTGATCCATTATATTTTGAAGATTGTAAAAAATTCTTATTTTTCTCAAACTTGTTCAAACAATTAAAAAGGAAATATTTTGAAAATGGAAACAGGCTAGGTCACGTTTATAAATTCATAACAGGGTCTTCTTATAGTTTAAATAGAGCTAAAAATGTTACATCATTGTGACATTTATTAAACTTTTCTATTTATCATTTTCCATGTTTATAATTATTTTTAAAATTATTTAAAAATTTAAAAATTTCACTAGTCCAGTCGAATCTCGCTCAGGTGATTGCAACGAGTTATATATTTTTTCAAGTTCTGTTACCTAATTATAAATATATTTTCAAATGTTTATAACGAAACACAACTTTGGCATGAAACATAAAAAAATTTATTCTATCTTGCCATTTTTCTGCATAACGACGTGATGTCCGCGCAAGATATCTATTTAAGTATACCATTAAGCCATTTCCCTTTCAGGGTAGGCGTGACAATACCCGATTCGTAATATGAATATATATTCGGGTCATTTTATAGATTTTTTTAAATTCCCGTTAAAATTCTGGTTAAGGACCATTTGCATTTTTAACCTAAAAAGATGACATTTTTACCAAAAAAGACAAATTTTCAACAAATTATATACATTTTTAACTGAATGGGTGAATTTTCAAACGAAAAACGTTCAAATTTTAATCCAAAATGGAATACTTAAATTTTTCAAAAAAATTTTTTTTCTACCAAACATTTGAATTCTCAATTAAAATTATTAATCGTCAACCAAGAATGTTAATTTTCCACACAAAAAAACATGCGAATTTTGAACATAAAACATAAATTTTAAATCAAATAGTTTAATTTTCAACTAAGAATATTATTTTCTATAAAAAAAGAACATTATACAAAAAAAAACGAATTCTCAACAAAACAGTTAAATACTCAACAAAAACATTGAATTTTTAGCAAAATAGTTGAATTTTTAAAACAAAAAGATAAATTTCCAATCAAGAAAATAATTTTCCACTAAAAAGACAAATTCTCAACAAAATAAATACATTTTTAGACAAATAGTTGATTTTTTCAACAAGAAGATTAATTTTCTATTCAAAAAGATGAATTTTCAACAAGTTGCATACATTTTTAACTGAATAGGTACATCTTTAAACTAAAGAGGATCAAATTGTATCCAAAAATGGAATAATTAAAATTCACTTGAAAAAATTATGTTCAAAAAAATAACGACTTTTCTGCTAAACAGTTGAATCTTCCACTGAAATTATTAATCTCCAACCCAGAAAGCTAAATTCCCAGTAGAAAATAATAATTCTCAATATAATACATAACTTTTACACCAATTAGTTCAATTTTTAAGTTCGAGGAATATTTTCTTCAAAAAAGGAAGAATTTTCAATCGAAAAAAGATAAATTTTCAATCCAAAAAGACAAATTTTCAACAAAGCAGTTGATTTTTTGAAAAAATATGACTTTCTAAAAAAATAGTTGAATTTTCAATAAATTGATTATATTTTTGACATAATAGCTGATTTTTAGCCACATAGTTTAACTATTGACCTAAAAAGATGAAATTTCAACCAAATAGTTGGATTGTCAATAACAACAACAAAATTATTACCGAAACAGTTACATTTACAACCAAATAGTTGAACTTGCAAGCCTAAGGGACGAATTTTTAACAAAATAGTTTGATTATCAGCATAAATAGATCAATATTCAACTAAATCATCGAATTATGAACAAAAAAATTAATTATCGACAAATCAAGTCAAAAATACGATTTTTTTTTAAGTCAGTTGAATTTTCTATAAAAAAGACGAATGTCCGACAAAACAGTTAAATACTCAACAAAATCATTGAATTTTTAGTAAAATAGTTGAATTTTTGAAGAATTAATTAAATTTTCTAGAAAATACTTGAATTTTCAATTAAAATGATGAATGCTAAAAAAAACATGCAATTTCAACTAAGAACTTTAGCTTTCAATCAAATAGTTAAATCTTCAATAAAAAAATATTAATTGTTTTAAAAAATGCGCGTCCTATCAAAATAGGGGAGCGGCGGCGAATGCGGCGCACATAAAGGAAAATGCACAATTAAAATTCAAATATAAAGTAAAATATTGTAATAACAAATATTTTTTAGGCTAATATCTTACCAATGCTCTATGCATGGAGAAAATTTAATTGAAGTTCATTAAAAAAGTTAATTAATGTGTTTTCCAAAAAGTGCATCTGCGCCAAGTTGTCCTACCTTGTTTGGTAATGTGGCGCGTTTCGATTTCAATTCATAATTATTGAATAAAAAACAAATTATGAAGAAAAATTAGTAAAATTTCATAAACATAAGATAAATATATTTACGTTTAATATTATTAACATATTTGAGGGATTATGTCTGCAGAAATTTGAAGAAAAAATGTTTTTTTAACATTGCAGATTGTCTCACAATAATTTGAGGAGTGCTACAAAATTTTTTATTTTAAGATAAGCTTACAGACGTTTTATTAACAATAAATGAAAATTATATTAACAGTAAGCAAATTTTATTCTTTTCCAAAACAGTTATAATGATTCAACATTGAAATAATATCATTACTCTAAACCTTCTAAATATTTATTCTGTCAGAACAAACCTAACCCGAAAACTGGTAAAACGATTTCAAAATACAATTATTCTAAAATAACTCTAAAATACACGATAATTATTGGAATAAAACTTTTTTATACATATTAGAAACGAAATATTATTACTTTGAGTGAATATTTCTTACCTTATAACTAAAACCGGCACTTTGTTACTACAAAATTCTCGGATCAAAACAAACCACAAACTTGTGCGTCAAGTTACCTGTCGATTTTAGTCCTGAATGCGCCATATTAGTCGCATGTGAATAGTATTTAATAAAGATTTTTTACATAAAAGTTTATTATTTTTACTCGAAATGTTAAACTTTAAAGCATTCAAGAAACTCGGAACAGTATATTTCCAAAAAAATTTTATAAGTTTACACGAAACTTCTGCAATTTTTTACTTGTTTTTAGCTACTCTGACAATACAAGCGAAAGAACCAAAACTAACTTTTCTTCATAAAAATCAGGCAATTAATTTAATTATCACAATTTTTAAATAATGTAAGGTTGAAAACATATATAAATGTAATGAAACTATCTCCGCAAGCAGAAAGTGCGTTAATATTCGAAAACACGAAAGCGCCACATTAGCCGCCGCGCCGCATTTGCCGCCGCTCCCCTACGGTTGAAAGAAAGTTTGTAGATATAATTTAGACAAAAAATTGGTTACTTAACATTTTATTGTATCTTGTTTGGTTTTTCCAAAACAAATTTTTTATTTTAATGTTATTTTTTACAATTAAAAGAAAAACTACCCATACTATCAAAAAATAATTCATAACAAGTTTTTCGATCTTTTTTGGGCGAAAAAACTTTAGTCAATTCATTTTTTTTTCGTACCTAGTGTCGTTGTTCCAAAAATTTTATTTTCCTAATTTTTGAATGTTTTTTTAACGACTAAAACAAAAATTATTTATCACAAATTTATGGATCTTTTTTGGTTAAACAAATTTTGTGTATTTATTTTTTTATTACTTGTGTCATTCATCAAAAATATTTATTTTTTCGTTTTTAATGTTATTCTTTCAGATTAAAATTTATAGATCTTCTTAGGGTCAATGTTTTAACGATTAAAAAGAAAAATATGCGTCTTATCGAAAAAACGGTGTCGAGAAAATTTGTTCATCTTTTTGAGATGAGCAATTTTTTCTCTTCAGGTTTTTTATATGTATCTCGTATGGTTTTCCTGGAAAATGGAATTTTTGACTCTTTAAAAAGTTATTTTGATGGATAAAGCCAGAACCGTTGGTCAAGAAAACCCCTGTTTTCAAGAAATTTCACCTTTCTCTCGTTTTTTTACTTAAAGGCGAACTGAATTAGTAGAACACAATGAGGTAATTTTTTGTTAAAAATTCTACTATTATATTTTTGATTCGGGTTTAATCTCGTTTGGTTAAAAATTCTACTATTGGGTTCAAAATTCAATTATTTTATAGGAAATGTAGCTATTTGATTAAAAAGTTATCTTTTTCACGAAAATTAAACTACTTGGTTGATAGTTGAACAACTTTGATAAACATTAATTTTTTTTTGATTGAAGATTCATAATTTAATTTGAAAATTCAATTATTTGACTGAAAATTTAACTATTTTGTTGAAACTAAGTTTTTTTTATTGATAATTAATTTTTTTAACCATTCCACTTTTGGTTCAAAATTGATCCTCTTAATTGAAAATTGATCTTTTCCAGTGGAAAATTCAACTATTTGGCTGAAAATTCATCCTTTTCGTTAAAAATGCAACTGCTTGGTTGAAAATTAATATTTTTTGGTTAAGGATTCAACTATTTCGTTGAGAATACATTTTTTTATGAACACTCAACTATTTCGTTTAAAGTTAAACTACTTTAAAAAAATTATTTTTTCTTTTTGTTTGAAGATACATTATTTTAGAAGACAATTGAACTGTTTCACAGAAAATTCGTATTTTTAGATTGAAAATTCAACAATTTGGTATCAAATTTAACTATTTGGTTGAAAATTAACTTTTTGTTTTGAAAATTTGTATTTTTGGTTTTTATAATTTCTTGATCTAAATCTAAATTAAAATTCTCCTTGCAAATTTCTTTTTCCATGTCAGAATTATAATTCGTTTGAAAAAAACTTGGTTCCAGATTTAAATTATAACATTTTTTTCGGAAATCACCAGATCCAATCTAGAAGTACGTATAATTGCTTTGGAAAATTCAATGTTATAATTCAAAATTATCATTTTTTCTCAAAAAGTCCTTGCTCGAAATCAGAATCCTAATTCTTTTAAAATAATCCATATTCCATGTCAATATTGTCAAAGTTCTTGTGGAAAACTCCTTATTCCAGATCGGAAGTAGATTTTTTTTTCTCGAAAATTCAGCGTTCCAAATCAGGATCATAATTCATGTTGAAAATTCCCCGTTGCAAGATAAAATTATACACAATTGTAATTCTTTTTTAAATAAAGTTATAACTAAGAATTATAATTTTTTTTTAAATTCCCAGAACAAACTCGAAATTATCATTCTTTTAAAAAATTCTCTGAGTGGATTTCGATAAAATAATGCATTTTTTTAGTTGAAAATAGTATAACAAAGCCACGAACTGATATAAATTGGTTGGAATTTTCGTGCATCATAATTATTTGTACGCCACTGATGAAGATGAAGAAATAACAGTGAATCTGAAAAAAATGGTCAAATGTATCATTATCATCAGAATAATTTATTACATTATTTACTGGAAGAGTATAACAATTTTTTTATCCGCTCTCCTTCAGATTATGTACAGAAATGGACTTTGGAATGCCTAAGACTTGGCTAAATAAAAATTTGATTTGACACAAGAAATACATTCTAGGAAATATTGTATTATTACAAACTGATCTATAAGACTCGTTTCAAATGAAATCTCTATTATTTGTTCATCTTCACGCATCTTGAACATGAGAGATAACAAAAAAGTTTATAGTGTACCTGATATATAAATTGTTAGTTGACAATAATAACAAATTCTTATATCATCATGCTTGAATTTTATTCGATGAGAATTGTGATGAATTATATCAATTAAATTGATCTATTATATGTATTTAATAAATAGGTTTAAAATTCTTCCTAAAAAGCTGGACTATCCAGGATCATTTTTGAAGTCATAGGGACGGATATCTTTTTTTATCTTGAGAAAGTAGTAAAGTTATTCTTAAATATTAATTTTACAAATTAAAATTGCATTAATTTTAGGTCGAGTATTCTGTTCCGGAAAAATATGCCAGATTTTAATTTTTTCGTCCGGCATAGTTTGCCGGATTTTTGATTTTCTCTTCGGGTATATTTGATCGTGTAGGAAATTGAATTCCAAAGAATTTATTATGAATTCCAAACGATTTATTATTAATTCGAAACAATTCTAGATTAATTGCATCGAGTTAAAAAATTGATGTTTGCAAGAATATGTCGGAGAATAGAAAATTAAAGGATCGTATTTTTCTCTTTTTGCCGAATTTTAATTTTCTCTACCGGCATATTTTGGATAACGTCATAATTTTCTGTAAATTATCATAAATTTCCACAAATTTCCACAACTTTCATAAATTACCACAAATTTAATAAATTTCAACAAATTTCATAAATTTCAACAAATTTCATAATTTTTCCAAAAATCTCATAAATTTCCACAATAATGATAAATTTCCATAAATTTTAGGAATCATGGTAATTCATCAAACTTTTCATACATTTTCAATATTATGGTAATGGATGGAAATATATGATAATTTAAGGAAATTTTAGAAATTCATGGTAATAGATCGTTAACTTTTGTGACCAGTCACAGGGGTGCCTTCCCGCCCCCACAAGACGTTGGGAAGGGGTAGGGGTTCAAGCCAACAATATTTCTGTAACCAGTCACAGGGGTGCCTTTCTGCCCCCCCCCCACGAGACGTTGGAAATGGGTAGGGCTTTGACCAAGATTATTTCTGTAACTAGTCACAGGGGTGCCTTGCCGTCCCCCACGGGACGTTGGAAAGGGGTAGGTGTTTAAACCAACATTATTTCTGTAACCCGTCACAGGGGTGCCTTGCCGGAAGAGAAAATTAAGATCCGGAATCCGGTTAATTTTAATTGAATTAAATAAAAATTTCCTGAATAATCTAGACACGAGGCGTGAATGAAGCAAGGCAAAATAGATGGAGTGTGTAAATAACTCAACGTCATAATTTTGATGAAAAAGAACTTGAAGAAAAACCTTGCTGGAGGTGGCATAGTCTATTTACAAGTTTCACAATCAGCTTCTAATTATTTCAATAAAGCTGAAAATCTTACACAATCGACTTCTTTTATTAAACTTATCTATGTATCACTATTCATGTTTTTGCACAAATTTTGAACTAATATATGTTATATAGCTCTAAAAAAATTAATATATTTTTACTAAGTAAACAATTTTATTATTTTCTTTCCAAAATATGCGAAAAACGAAAATTCCTTATTTCAGATTCAAATTATAATTTTTGTGTTCAAAAATTCCCTGCTCCAAACCAGGCAAATTTTGTCTTATGATTTACATACAATTGTACTTATTTCGGAAAATTCGCTGTGTCAAGTCAGAATTTTAATTCTTCTCAAAAATTCCCTGTTCCAAGTCCGAATAAAAATCTTTTTAGTAAATTCCCTGTTTTATGTCAAAATTGTATTTTTCTTGTTGTTGAAAATTCATTATTTCAGATCTGAATTAAAGAATTTGTTTAAAAAATTCCCTGTTCTAAACCAAAATCAGAATACTTTTCAACAATTCTACGTTTCAAGTTCAAATTGTTACTCTTTTAGAAAATTTCTTGTTCCCACTCACAATTATATATATATTTTTTTCGAATTATAGTCACAATTATAATTCTTCTGAAAAATGTCCTCTTGCAATTCAGAATTATAGTTATTTTGGAAAATTCCCTGTACCAAGTCAGAATTATGATTATTTTCAAAAATTTATTGTTTCAGATCTGAATTAGATTTTTTTTTCAAAATGTCCCTGTTACAAAAAAAAAACAATATTTTGGAAAATTCCACGTTCCAAATTCAATTTAACTCATTTTGGAACGTTTCTAGTCACAATTCACAATTATAATTTTTTTTTAATTTCCCTATTCCAAGAATTGTAATTCTTCTCAAAAATTTTCTGTTCCAAATCAAAATGATAATTCTTTTCAAAAATGACCCTTTCAGAGACAAAATTATTGTAATTCTTTAGAAAAATACTTTGTTTCAGATCTGAATTATATTTTTTTTTTCGAAAATTGAATATTCAAATTCAGAATCAGAATTCTTTCAGAAAATTTCTTTCGCCGAGGATAATTAGAATAATAGAAAAAAAATTGAGAGCAAAATTTATTTTCGAAAGTTTTCTAGATATTCTTTTATATCCCTTGAAATTTCTAATGTTGTATTACATTATTTACGTGAGTAGTGTAACCAATGTTTTTATCTGCTCTCCTTCGAATTATGTACAAAAAAGGACCTTGATAAAACTACGCCTTGGCTGAATAAAAATATTATTCGATAGAAGAACAAATTGTACGAAATATTGTATTATTACAAACCCTTCCATAAAACTCGTTTCAAATAAAATCTCTATTTGTTCCCTTTCACCCATCTCGAACATGAAAGAAAACAAACAATTTTAGAATGTACCTACTATATATATTGTTAAATGACAAAGATGAAAATTTTCCATTCCCTCATGCTCGAATTCTTTTGGATGACAATCGTGATATTTACGATTTATATTTGATGAATAGACTTCAAATTCGTCCTAAAAAGCTGGACTTGTGACGACCTTTTTTCAAATCATGGGGACAGAGTTTTTTTATTAAAGAAGAAAGTTGATGTTAGGAATTGAAATGACTTTTTAAATATTTTCAAATTTATTTTTAAAATCTTTATCCCTAAATTGAAACATTATAGTCTATGAAAAATTAGAAAGATGGGTTTCCCCATATGTTCGTGGAAGTTATTTTCGATTTTAAATCCTTTGAAAATATCTAAAGCTTTCCCTTTCATGTACGAAAAAGTCGAAATTTTCATTTAATTTTAATTAATCATGGAGTATTTTATTCCCTGATCGATTCTTTACTATCGGATTATTTACTTTCCTGATTGCTATTAAACGAAAACGAAACGAATAGAAATCTTAAGAATAAATTACGGAGCAAAATAGCTGCTGTTAATTAAAATTCGTTGAAAATTAAACAAACATTTTCGTCGAACCTAGACACGAGGCATGAATGAAACCAGGTAAAATAGATTATGCGGGTAAATAATTCGCCTTTCGTTATTTTTCAGGGAGATCACTTACAAATACGTTACCTTGGTGGACGTGACGTAGTCTATTTACAATAATGAGAAAACTGCCTTCTACTTGTTTCAATGAGGTTGAAAATTATACACAATCGCCTTTTTTTATTAAACTTTTCTGTTTATTACAATTCCCATTTTCATACAATTTTAAAATTAAAATGTATTCTACAGCTCTGAAAAACTTAACATATTTTGACTAATTATATGAAATTAAAGAATGTAAAAAATTAACAAAATGGCGCCGGCTTTTCTGAAAATTCCTAATTTAATATTTTCTTTAAAAAAATATCTGACAAACATTTTTAAACAAACTGTTTAAAAATGTAACTAAATAAATTTTTATACTCCAGGATGGATAACTGCGAGTCTGATTTTTACTCCAATAACCAATATAAAGAATTCCTAATTCAATTAGAGTTGTTTTTTATATAACTTTATAACTCAATTTTCTTCAATTTTTCAAAATTATCTGAAATTCATTATAATTTTAAATAAAGCATATTGTTGCACCTTTTTGGTATTATTTTTGTATAAATAAATTAAGAACAATTTCAAGATTATGAAAGATTTTTGTAGTTAAATTTTCAATAAGAACATTTTATTTCAATGAAGGTTACTGATGTCTACATCTGTCTTGTTGACGAATAAAAATTGCTTCTCATCGTTTAACAAAAATACGTCATAATCGTATTTTTTAACATAACTGTGTACAGGTACGTTTATTTTTTAGCCTACTGGCCTTAAAAAATTGACTTGCTTACACTTCCATTTTTTACAGAAT
>CAKNYM010041384.1:0-19397 GCA_932195095.1 Andricus curvator
ATCACAGATACCGCTTTGCTTTATTTCCTCTATCGCATTAATTCTATCTCTTGCCTCTTATCCTTTCTATCTTTACGCATGCCAACTCTTCTCTTATTCTCAGCTCAAAATTTTACATTTCCTTATTTTCTATAGGTAATTATTCTAACCCTTCCCCCATCCTTCTCCACTCTCCTTTCTTCCTTCTACTTCTCAAATTCCCTGAACCATTCCACCACTTCCACTATTCCTATTTCATGCAGGATCCTTCCCATTATCATGGTTCTTTTTTCTCGCTCATCACAATTTTTCAACTCATATTCTGAAGTCCTTCTATCTCTCTCACATAGCATGCATTTTCTTTCCTTCTCTCTACTCCAGTATTTTTTGCACCCTTCCGTATTTCCACATCTCACCCTCGCAATTACTTTTTGCAAACCTCTTTCTCTAATTTTATTTTCTATTTCATGTTTAAAAACTTCTTTATCACTTTTTATAAACTCTTATTGTATCTTCATTCCCCTTCCATGCACTTTCTCGACCCCTTCCTTTGATCATCCACACCTATTTAAGTGACTTTCTCTTTCTTTAATTCCATTATCATCTGGCATTCATATTTGCGAGCTCCTTTACATGTTCTTTTTTATGTTTTCCCTATCTATCTTCTTTAATAGTATATACCATGGCGTCCCTCTGTCCAATCCTAGCGTCCATCTGTTGTATCTTTCATGCAACTTTTCCACTTCCTCATACTCTTTTCAACCCCATATCTTCACTCCATATATTAGAACACTGAGGACCAGCGCCTCTAACATTCTAATTCTTTTCTTGCAGTTTTCTTTGAATAATTTTCCCCTATGCCCCATAATTTTTTATCACTATGCTCTTTTAGCTCTTCCTTTGACGTGATCATTTACATTCCCAGTTTTCTTAAATAAAAATCCTATGTATGTACTTCTTCTTTTCTTCCTAATATTTTCTCGCCCGAAAACCAAAACCTCTGACTTTGTTAAATTTAAAACCAATTTGTTTTCTTCTTAATACTTCTCCAGTCTTTTCCAAGATCTCTTCTTCTGTGTGTACTCTCACTACGTCGTCCGCGTATGCGCTGTTTCAATCCTACCTCCGTTCAGAATTCTTCCGAGGTGTTGAAGAACATAAATATTGTCTATTGTGCTTCTAGCCTCTCGAAAACCTGCTTGACTCTCTGGGAGTATCCTATTTGCCTCTAGATCTTTTATTAGCCTCTCGGTTAACTCCAATGCAATATACAATACACCTTACAATATATATACAATATACCTTGTATGCTGTGTTGGATAACGTTATTCCTTTATAACTTTCTACTCTCTCTTTTTCTCCTCTCTTAAAAATTAGTGTTATCAATCTCTCCCTCCATTCCTCAGAAAATCCTTTACCTTTCCATACTCTTCTCACTACTTCTTCTAACTTCCTTCTGGTTTCCTCGCTACTGTACATCTACGCCTCGTTACCTAAGCCGTCACTGTCACCCACTTTGCCCTTCTATAATCTTTTAATCTGCGCTCCTATCTCTTCATCCTCAAACTATCTTTCTTCTTCTTCTAATTTACTACTCTGCAAACTATCAGTTTTTTTCACTCGAGCCTTGAAGCATTTCTTTAAAATACACGCCCCATTAATCCATGCTTATCTTACTCCCTATTTACCCTTTTTTCTTCCTCGTTTTATTAATAAACATCCATGCATCCTCTTCTGTTTTAATTCGAATAATTTCCTCCTCTAATTCCTTTAGCGTCTCCTTCATTCTCCGTATCGTCTCTAAATCCATCTTTATCTCACATATGGTGTCCCAGTACCTTTTTACCTCACACAAGAAAGAATACAAATCATCCTTGTCTCTATTTATATACTTACTTCTCATACACGCGGTGACCTCGCCCCAAACCTTACATTACCATGCTCTGTTTTACACTTTCGCTTGTACATGTATTTCTTTTATTAAAAACCAAGATCAAAAATGAATCCTCATCGTCCAAAGTTTCTTTCTTCCCTCATACACAGTGTTGTGGCTTCTAATACCAAAACCAAAATTCTTTTATCATTCTCAGTAACCAGAACTTATCTTACACTATGAGTTGTACTCTCTTTACATATTTTCAGAATATAAAGACTGACCAGAGCGCTACTAATTATCTCTCTCTCGTCCATTCTCCTTATCGTCTCTAAATACACCCTTATCACACACCTGTTGCCCTGTAATGCATTCACAACATAAATTTCTGTAATACCTGTTGCCCCAAAACCCCTTTCCCCACGCTAACAATTTCCCCTTGCTCTGCTCTACACTTCTACAATTAATCCCCTCCCCCACTCTGCTCCACCGACTCTTAACCTTACTTTGGCGCTCAGCAGATCTCTTTTCTTCTTCCATATCTTTAGCTGGAGCAACATCCCTCGGCCTAATTTCCATGACCTTTCGATTTTCGGCACTATTTTCATATTCGTGGCCGAGATTCCCACCACACTTGTCACATCGTTATCCTCCTTTCTCACTCCCAGCACATTCATATTCCTCCACATTTTTTTCTTTCTTCTCTCTTTCTGCTTCACTTGCGTGCTAAAACTCCTCCTGCCTCCGCCCTATCTCCCCCCCCCCTCTCAAACCCAGCTGATCCTTGTACTTCCGGCAAAGATAATCTTTGCTTCCGGTACCAATAACCTCATTTTCCACACGTGCCACTTTTTTTGTTCAGCCTTTTTCTATACCTCTGCTTTGTCCTCTTTCTCGTATTCAATTCCACTGAAACCCAGTCACCATTCTTCACCTTCTTAACACTCCTTTTTGCCTGTTTCTCATTTGCCTTCCTGGCTGCGACGTAATTTTTTCTTTCCCCTTTTCCCCTCCTCCAAAATTTGTACTTTTTTTAACCTCCCTTTTATTTTTCTTACATTCATTTTCCCACCAAACTTTTTTCCAATTTTTATCTTTCTCTTAAATTTCTTTGTGATTCTAGTGTTCATGACTTTTTCTTTTAACTCATTCCATACCTGACTCAACAGTATCTTCTCAAACTCTAACTTTTCCGTTTGATCTATATAACATTTCTTTTTTTCCTCTATCCACACTTCTTTCTCAATTAATTCTCCCTTATTCTTTCTTAATTTCTTTCTTATTGTGCTTTTCAGATAAACTACTATTAGGTTTTGATCTGATTCTACCCTTCCCCCTATTTTCATTTGTCTTCCAGTCTCCCAACCCTCTATATTAGTGACAACATAATCTATGACTGTAGACGAGGCACTCACTAGTATCATGAATTTTTTCGTAATACTAACCCCAAAAGGGCTGGAGAAGGGATTAGTCTTACGGAAAATTTCGTATTGGTAGATAGTTAGATTACTTTAATATATAATGCGAGACAATGATTTATTTATGATTCGGGGTCAAAGTCGTTTCCCAAATACATTTTTTTTTAATTCATGATTGTTTTTTCACCAAGTAGTGTGTGTCAAGAATATATATTTCTTTTTGTCATTCAAATATGGAAATTAAGTAATACTGTCACAAGAGACGCATGATTCTGAAATACATAGTTCGTGCTACGACTGCCAGGTACTATTTCAAATAGAAAGATGACCGTTCAATATGTCGGAACTATGAACCGTGACATGTGCTTTATTTATCGCCTGAATGTGCTTAATTAAAGCGTGTGATTCTGTTTCACGCTTGCTTCCATTATGAGTACTCTTCAATTAATATTCCTATTAAATGTTACATAAAAGCTGCATTTTCCACTTTTTCATTTTTCGAGAGTTTATTTTCAAACTATTTTGCAATCAATTAAATTCAAAATATTTTTTTGAAATCAATATTTTTTGGGAGTGTATTGAGTGTAATTCCGTGTGTTACTAAACCAGGAAACCGGGAAAACCAGGAAATTACTGGGAATTTTTAGAAACAGGAAAAAATCAGAAAATGACAGTCAATTTACTTTTTGACCGGAAATTTTACATACTTCCACAAGAAAAATCTATCCATTCACTAAAAATATCTTTCTTTTTTTAATTTTGAGTTCAATTATTAATATTTTCAATTCAAAAATCATTCAGTTCACAATGCGTTATACTCACATCTTTTACTTTTAAAATATTCTATTTTATTAATTCATTCTTAAACGTACATTTTCAATCTAAAGAATTTTAAAATGCAGTTTTGAAGACTTGAAGAATTAAGAATCAAAACCGTTTGAATTTGAAAATTTTCGATAAAAAACTTGTTAAGTTGATAATTGACTTTACAAGAGAATTCTAAATCTGTTCAAAATTGAACAATTTACGGACTTTAACTTTGAAAATTAAACTGATACAATTTGAAAACCTTAGTTGCTAAACAAATTTAAACGTCTGATTGAAAATGTTTAAACTATTTTCAATTTCAAAATAATTTCAAACTAATAGATTTATGTATAATCAAATGCTTTTACCCAACTTTAAACGTTACAATTTCAAATTATTCTCTTAAAAAAATTTACATTTGTAAGTGAAGGTATTGAATTTTTATGTATGAAGAACAATTGAACAATTATTAATTTGGAACGATATAAAATAAAAATAATTCAATTAAAAAGGATTTATGTATAAAAAACGTTTGAATCTCACAATTTCAGTTTCAAAAGAAAGGAAAGCAATTTTGGTGTTTAATTTTTTTCTGAATTCAAAGAGGAAATTTTTTGATTTTTACATTTTCATTGAGTTGTAGGCGGGCAGATGTATTTTTGTAATTTTTATCAAGTTTGAAACAAGAAAATTTTATTATTATCAAATTTTATTAAAAATTTATTATAAAATTAATATTTTAAACATAATTTTATTAATAAATATAAATTTAATTAATAATTTATATATATTATTAATAATAATTTTTATAATAATAAATTTAGGGTCATGAAATTTATTATTTTTTAGTTTTAGTAATAAATTATATATTTTTATATTTTTAGTTATAATTAAAACAAAAAGAGCTCAAATTCCATTTTCAATGAGAAAGAACTTTTCAAGGACTACATACAATTAAAATTCGACAGTTGTTAAGAATAGGAATATTTTTATTTATCCTTTCAGAATTATTAGTTATTATTGAAAAAAAAATTGAAAATTGAAATCAATCGGCCATTCCTTTGTCTTGATCACTCATTTTTTATTTTTATTTTCTGAATTGGAAGAGGAATATTTTTTCTTTTTATGATTTTTATACAGTTGAAACGGATGAAGTTTTTGCTTTTTTTATAAATTGGAAGAGGTTATTTTTTCTTTTTATCGTTTTGATGGAGTTAAAGGAAAGAATTATATATTTAACATTTTTATTTTTATTCGGAAGTGGGTTTTTTTTAACATTGATTGCAATTTTTTAAACATTATTTTAACTTTCAGTTGGGAGAGAGCAAATATTGGTTTTCAATTTTTTCTCATTTTTTTCTTTTTGAATATTTTTCTTGAGTTTAGGGGAAGATTTTTTATTTCCAATGTTTTCCTGAATTGGAAGAGGCAATTTATTTTCTCTGAAACTTTTTATTGTATTCAAGGGCAGACTTTTTTATTTTCATTTTTTTCTGAAGTGGAAGAGAAACATTTTTTTTCACTGATTTATTGGGTTGTAGGCAGAACATTTTGGTTTTCAATTTTTTCTGAATTGGAAGAGGAAGAAAATAATTTTTTATTTTTAATCTTTTCTGAATTGGAAGAGAAAAATATTTTTTAACAGTTTTATTGAGTTGGAAGGAACGACGTTTTGGTTATTTTTTATAAATTGGAAGAGGTCATTTTTTCTTTTTATCGTTTTTATGGAGTTTAAGGAAAGAATTATATATTTACAATTTTTATTCTTGTGTAGGACATTTTTATTCAAGTGGGACATTTTTTGAACATTGAATGCAATTTTTTAAACATTTTTTTAACTTTCAGTTGGAAGAGAGAAAATTTTGGTTTTCAATTTTTTCTGAATTGGAAGAGGCAATTTTTTTCTTTTTGAATATTTTTCTTGAGTTTAGGGGAAGGTTTTTTATTTCCAATTTTTTTCTGAATTGGAATAGGCAATTTATTTCCTCTTGATTTTTTTATTGTGTTTAAGGGCAGATTTTTTTATTTTCAATTTTTCTCTGAATTGGAAGAGAAAAAATGTTTTTCACTGTTTTATTGAGTTGTAGGCAGGACATTTTGGTTTTCAATTATTCCTGAATTGGAAGAGGAAGGAAATAATTTTTTATTTTTTATCTTTTTTGAATTGAAAGAGGAAGATTTTTTTTTATAAATTGAAAGAGTGCATTTTCTTAAATAATTTTTGTAGAGTAAGTGAAGACGAAGTTTTGGTCATTTTTTTTTTAATTGAAAGAGTTAGTTTTTTAGTCATTTTTATTGAGTTTAAGGAAAGAAAAAAATATTTCGTTTTCAGTTTCTTCTGAATTTGAAGGTGGACGTTTTTAAAAAGATTTTTATCGCATTGGAACGGAGGAAATTTTTGTTTTAATTTCTTCTGAATTTGGAAGAGGAACATTTTTTTATTGTTAAGATTATTATTGAGTGTACGGGGGCCAAATTTGGTTTTTTTAACATTCACATGAAAAGGGCGATCTTTTTTTCAATTTTTTAATGAATTGGAAGAAAGGCATGTTTTTTTATAGCGTTGATTTGTATTTTTTTAACCATACCTCTCTGAACTGCTCAATTTATAAAAGTTTACCATTTTTAATTTGTCAGCTTAAGGACATTTAATTCAAAATTGTTCATTTTGAATGTGCTGAAGGCTTTCATTTCATACGTGTAAAGTATTGATCGTTTGAATGAAAAATTTCTGAATTCAAGATTTTTTAAGTTCAATTAAAAAAGTTTAAAATTCAACAAAATTCCACTTTGAGTGATTTAATTTGCAGCTCAGTTTTGATTACTTCAAATGAAAAAATTGTCAGTTTAAAGAGTTTTGATTTTTTAATTTCAATAATCGTGACCAATTTGTGCGAACCGGGAAAAAACTGGGAAATGATCGGAAATTGTTTCCCTCGAATGAAATTGAATTTCACATTGTAATTGAAATAATCAAAATTGTTCTGAATATTACTTAAACTTTGCTATGTTTCGAGATTTTCCATAATATTTTCAATAATCTTCACAATATTCATTCTGTGCAATTGTTCGGATTCATATTTTTTCGCAGTCACAAAATATGTTTAAAAATTCATTTCTCTAGATCACATCAATTTTGTTTTATTTAAGATTTCAACTGAACTTTTTGAAATAATAAAAATGTCATTTTAAATTTATTTTTCCGGTTTACAAATATTAGTATATCAAATATTGTATTACTTTTTACAACTACTGACTAGAGATCACCTATCGCAAACGTAATCACCTCAAGTGATAAACAACCCTTAATTACGCGACTCTGGTTGTTTAATTGCTATTACTTCTGCAATGTCGTCGCAGTAATTACTACTCCTGAGATTTCATCCTCACTAATCACAGAAAATCTTCGTTTGATAAAGTCGCACTCCTTTGAAAGAGAGAGGAAAAAACAGCTTTTCCTTTCAAGAACACGAAGCCAATCCTATTTCCATGACACAATTTTTTGAAAGATTATTTCTGTCTCACAAAAAGAAGAAAAGAATTATCTTTTTCTGCATTGAAGATTTCATCTCGCATAAAAGACATTCTTCATAAAATTCTTAATTAAATACTAAAGAACAATCTTAAATTGACAATTATTACTCGGATCTTTTATACTTTGAACCCAATTTAAGAATAAAAGCGATCATTATCTTTCAGAATGCAAATTTTTCCCTTCATGAGTAATTATTAAAAAATTGCATTATTATTCATGGGTCCTTGTCTGTTTCGTGCAACTTGAAAGTGATAATAGGATTCTACGATTCCGTGAGCTAAGCTAGAATAAATTTCTTTTTCCACTTAGTGTACGGAACAAAGTTTTGTAGCGGTTGGAGAGAATTCATCGAGTTTAGTGTAAACTTGCCGGATTCGTTTCTCCGTTTAATCAAGTACTGACCTTCACTAATCGACGCTAAAGGTCGGCAGTGGGTGGTTCTAGTATCTTCCTAGTTTCCCTCATCTACGAATTTTTCTTTCTGGAATAAATAAAAAATTCCATTCGTTATCATTTATCCTTCGTGATACATTTTCAAAATAATTTTTTATGAAAATTTATTGAGGAGTGAGCAAAAAAACTATCATAAATCCATTCGATATAATTCAGCAGTTTTTAGGATCATCCGCGCTACTCTTGACCACCCGTTCCCCCTTCCCGAAAAGTAACGTAGCCCAAAATTCTCTTAAATACATTTTTAAATAAATATCAAGTAAATTTTCTTCCTCATAGTGGGAAGTTTCCCCTCTCACAGATGAAAAAAATAAACACTTTTGAAATTTTTCAAGCTTATGTTTCCGAAAATCTCATTTTCAGAAAATCAGAAAGCCCATCTTAAAGTATATGTTCTGCCAAAATGAATAGCTTTTCAACTCACGCAAGTGATATGTTCCAAATTTAAAAAGAAGTTTTCTTCATATAAACAATGTAATCTTTTTTTTAAACTTTCAAAGTCGCTATTGATTGATCAAGAATGACCATCGAAATTTCGTTAATACGTCAATCCACGGGTCTCGAAGACGCGAACAATCACACCAAATACAATACTCTTATATTCTACATTTAAAAAAATCATATTAACAACAAAGTAAATAATTTTTTTTAAGAATATGAAAAACTATATTGGTGGGTTATGGTAAGTCATAAAAGGTTTTTCAATTGGGCAAGAGATGAGTCTCGGAGACGCGAACAAATATATCACATACATTATCATTGTATTCGCAATATTAAAAAAGTTTTTCTCATATCAACAAAATCAATAACATATTTTTTAAATTTATAAGTCGGTATTGCTGGCTGATAAGAGGTCGTAGAACGTTTCTCAATAGGTCATTTGACGAGTCTCGAAGACGCGAACAAACATGTAAGATATACAGTATTGTAGTATTCCTGATATGAACAAAGTTCTACTCACATAAAGAAAATACAAAAATTTTGGATGATATTTCAGCCAAACGAGATCTTAGTTTTAAATAAAAAAGAAATAAAGATGAATTTTCAATGAAAAAAGTTGGCTTCTCTACCTTGAAAGATGAGTATTCCAAAAGAACAAATTTTTAACACAAAAGTTAAATCTTCAACAAAATAACTAAATTTGCAACCGAGTTTAATTTTTAACCTCCAAAGATGAATTTTCAACCGAGAAGATTAATTTGCTACCAAAAAAATACGGATTTTAAGCAAAAATATTAGGCATTCAACGTAAAAAGTCAAATGTTTAAGAAAACAATTGACTTTGATACGAATTTTCCACAAAATACATGAATTTTCAACAAACTTATTGAATTTTCTACAAAACATTTTGATTTTCAACTCGAAAAAAAATGAATTTTCAACTAAAAAGCTAATTTTCTACAAAGTAGTTCAATTTGCAAATAAATATTTGATTTTTAACAAAATAGTTAAATTGTATGCCAAAATTGTTAAATTTGCAACCAAAAAGATAAAGTTTCTACAAAAACAAGGCAAAATTTCAATAAAATACCAGAATTTTCCACCAAACAGTTGCATTTTTTACTAAAAGATAGAATTTTTACCAAAAAGATGTATTTTTGAAAAACAATTGAATTTTTAACGCGAAAATATGAAATTTCAGAAAATAAGATTATCTTCAAATAAACAGTTTCATTTTAATCAAAAAGGATGTATTTTCAACCAAGAATATTATTCTTCTAAAAAAGACGAATTTTTAACAAAATATTTATTTATTCATTTAAACATTCAAATATATGAATTTTCAACCAAAAGTGAATAGTTACATTTTCAGTTAAAAAATTGATTTCCAACGACTAAAATCGATTTTTTAACAAAAAAATTATGAATTCTCAACGAAAAATGTGATAGTTGACATTTCATGTAAGAAAGACTTCAATTTAAATGAGAAACAGTTAAATTCAATTAGTCTAATTTTTGAGAAAAAGAGATGACTTTTAATAAATAGTTTCATTTTCAAGAAAATAATTAAATTTTCAAAACAGGGGAAAAAAGAGGAATTCGTTAAAAAGTGCAAAAAGAGGGGTATAGGGGAAAGAGTGTAAAGTCTGATCTATGATCGAGAAGTTTCAAATTCGGTAAAATTACACATTGTCGGAACTTTTGTTATTCGGTAATTTTCAAATTCGGGAATTTCCCAATTGTAGGGAATATTATAATTTCGAGAAATTTCTTTTCTGAATTTTTTTTTCGTTAATTTTAAAGTGCCGGGAATTTTATTTCACGGGATTTTTCAGCCATACCCCGGGAGTATCAGAGATAAAACGGAGGGCAAGTATTTTTTATTCGAAATATATTGATAAAATAAAATAAGTTCTCACTCGAGGGATTAAGAGCACGTGCACCTTGACGAAGTGCTGATTTAATTCAGCGTCAGTTTCTGGCTTGACAGCTCTGATATGCTAAAACGAGTAATTGCCAATTCAATGGGGAGACGACGTGAGACAAATCGGTGCCTGTCTTTCTTAATGGCTTGCTCTATATATACAACCGAATTCAATTAAACAAACTGATATAACTGAACAAATTTCAGCAAGGAGATTTTCTTCCTGATTATGTGATATGCATTTTAAAATCCAATTTTGTTTCCCTATTTTTTATTTGTTTCTCTTATTTAATGGCCAAATCGTCTACTTTCCCCTCCTGAATTTCCCCCATATTTCCTCTAGTTCCGCACTCATCAGTTCCCCTACTTATCCTCTCCTCATTTTCCATCACTTGTCATAATTTCTCTACTCTCATTTCACCTCACGTCTCCTACTTCCCCACCCTCAATTTCTCCTGACTTCCCCCACGTCCCTTCCGATCTTATTTTGCGATTTTAAATGTACCTTGATAAAGACCCAAATGAGGGTCGAAACGTTGGATTTATAACAATTATATAATATAAGTCAAGAACGAATCAGATCAAACACAGAAGCAGATGAAATTCAGAGAACAGGCACTGACTGATCAGAATTCAGAAAATCAAGCCAATGGGAATACAGTGGTTTGAAATTGAATAAAAATCGAATTTTCTCCATTCAAATTATATTTATATTGACCCTCAATGAGCTTAACACGATATTTTATTTTATGTAGATTTCCGTTTATTATTATTATTTTTCAATCTATGCCTCGTTTTACTAAAAACTTTTCAAAATATCAAATTATCTAAGAAAAAAATATACAAATTCAAAAAATTTGAACTAATTAAAATTTTTTCAACTTCAATTTAAAACTACAACTTAATATGCACAACTCAATCTCCGTGATTTTAAAAGCAGTATTTACACCTAAACAAACTGTCAATAAGTAACTTTCAACTAAGGAGTTCAATTTTCAGTGGGAAAAGATGAATTTTCAATAAAAAAATGTAATAGTTTATATTGCAACCGAAAATGATTTTAATTTTTAATAAAAAAACAGTGTCATTTAAACAAGATAGGCGCTTTTTCAACAAAATACATCATTTTCCATCAGATAGTTAAATTATCAAGTAGGGAAATAAATTTTTAACTAGAAGCCGAAATGTGAATTAAAAAAAAAGATTAATTATCGACCGCAAAAGAATAATTTTTAATTGGAAAGTTGCAGTTTTAACCAAAAATGATGACATTTCTGCAAAAAGAGATGAATTTTCAAACCAAAGGACGAATTTTCGACACTATAGTTAAATTTTCAACAAAAAAGTTTTAGTCAAGAAAGAAAACAAATGTCAATCAAATGCTTAAATTTTCAAGAATGAATTTCAAAAAGGATGACTTTTTATGACAAAGGTTGACTTTTTAACAGAATTGTTCCATTTTTAATAAAATAAATACATTTTGAATCAAATAATTAAATTTTCATCCAAAAAAATGAATTTTTAAACAAGAAGATTCAGTTTCTACCAAAAAAGGCAAATTTACAACAAATTTCAACAATTTTCAAACAAATATTTGAATTTTCAAACTAAAATAGATCAGTTGTTAACCAAAACTAGAATAGTTAAATTTTCATATAAAAAATTCAATTTTCAACCACAAAACGAATTTTCAACAAAGTAGTTTTAACTTTGAGCCCAAGAGATCAATTCTTAACTAAAATTACTCAACCACACAAAAAAAAACTTTTTTCGGGTCTGGAGGTCAGACTATGTTTACTATATGTTTTTGGGGTCGCTGAAACCGAATCTGAGGTCCAAAAAAACCCAGCACGTCAGGGTTCTAAAGTAACATAAAAAAACCTATTAAAAAATCTTGTTTTGGGTCTGGAGATCAGACCACGTTTACTATATGTTTTTGGGGTCGCTGAAACCGAGTCCGCGCTCCAAAAAAAAACCAGAACGTTAGAGTTCTGAAATAACATAAAAAAAAAACCTTAAGAAATCTTTTTTTGGGTCTGGAGATCAAACCATGTTTACTATATGTTTTTGGAATCGCTGAATCCGAATTTGAGGTTCAAAAACGCCCAGCGCGTCAGGGTTCTGACATAACAACAAAAAACCTCATAAAATTTTTTTTCGAGCCTGGGGGTCAGACCATGTTTATTATATGTTTTTTGGGTCGCTGGATCTGAATCCTGAGGATTCGACTTCCTGCATCGTAAAACGCATGCGTGCGCCTGCCATGACGGCATCAAAGCCGTAATCCAGGGACTTACCGGATCACAGGCTCACTCCGTTGCCCGCCGTCACCGCGAGGAGGTGCCCTGGATGCAGACACACGTAAGTCGGATGAGTAAATTTCACAAGTTTCTTTGAAAATCAAAACACTGACGTGCTGAAGTTTTTTAGACTACGGATTCGGATTCAGCGACCCCAAAAACATATGTACACATGGTCTGACCTCCAGACCCGAAACAAATTTTTCATGAGGTTTTTTGAGGTTATGTTAGAACCCTGACATGCTGAGGGGTTTTGAGACTCGGATTCGGATGCAGCGACTTTAAAAACATATAGTAAAAATGGTCTGACCTCCAGGCCCGAAAAAGATTTTTCAAGAGGTTTTTTCAGGTTATGTCAGAACCCTGACGTGCTGCAATTTTTTGGACTTTGAATTCGGATTCAGCGACCACAAAATCATATAATAAACATGGTCTGACCCCCCGGGCTCGAAAAAAAAATTTTATGAGGGTTTTTATGGTTATGTCAGAACCCTGACGTGCTGGGGTATTTTAGACCACGGATTCGGATTCAGCGACCCCAAAAACATATAGTGAACATGGTCTGACCTCCAAACCCGGAAAAATATTTGTGTTATGTTTTTTTAAGGTTATGTCTGAACCTTGACGTGTTGCGTTTTTTTGGACCTCGGATTCGGATTCAGCGACCCCAAAAACATATATTAAACATCGTCTGACCTCCAGACCGGGAAAAAGATTTTTTGAGTTTATGTCAGAACCCTGACGTGCTGGGGTTTTTTGGACGTCGGATTCGGATTCAGCGACCCCAGAAACGTATAGTTAACATGGTCGGACATCCAGACCCGGAAAAATATTTTTTTTTGGTGTGGCTGTGTAATTCAATCTCTACTGTGTGAGAAAATAAGCGGACAGAAGTACAAATGTTATAGAATAGTGAAGTCGTCAAAGTAATTTACTAATTAGAAAACACCGAAATCAATGAAGTGATAATTCAGTTAGATACTTAATGACACTTAATTCATGATCTGCTTGTATTTTGGCACCTACAGTTCTACATCAAATGCGAGAGCAAATGTGATTTGTACAGTTAAATATTTTAAGGGGTCATTCTACTATCTCGGCAAAAAAAAGGTGATTTTCCAGAATTTTTTTCTCAACAATAAACAAAGTGTTTAAAAAAAGGCATGTCCACTGCGCGCACGATATCTCCAGTCAGCATCATCTGAAACTAATAAATCGGAAATTTTCTTTATGAGTATGACCATAGCTCTGGAGTGAAAAAGCGTATTTTTTTTATTTTGTAAAATAACAAAATATCGGCAGTTTAAACAAAAAATTTCCAGAAAATCTTTTTGTTTTGCTCTTTTTTTGTTAATTTAACTATGATAAAATTAGAAATTTTAAAACCCGTTTTGTCACTCTGTAGATATTTATATTTAGAATAAACGTAGAAAATTTGAAAGTAATCGTTCAAAAACTTTTTGAGAAATCATGCGCGCAGAGCGCAAAAACGTTGTTTCGAGAAAAAGGCGTTTAAAGTTTTCGGAACATAAAAATTGTAAGAAAAAGTTACTTACACTTAATCAGCGACCCCTGCTCCATATAATATTCCTTCTGCTTGTTTGAATGAATCCTTCTGATTTGATAATCTCTTTCACTTTATATCTAACATTTTCACTAAAGGAAACTGCACAAAATGAAACAACGCTACGATGTTTACAAGCACTCAGCTCTCTACGCGCTTTTGCTCCAAGCTCTCAAAAGTATAGAAAGACTCCGAATTTCTATGTGAAATTTTGATGAGATATTTCTGAATATATAACCTACAGAAAAATGTGAAGAAGAAAAGACGATTTTTCAAATGCGAGATAGTAGAATGACCCCTTAATGATGTACACAAATTATAATAATTAATAAATGATCATATATCTATTGAAAATAATGTTCATCTTTCTAATGCAGTGTATGTCATTTCGGAGGTTTTGCACCTTCAATTTAAAAAATTGAAAAAGCTGAAAGATTTCCTAATAATTGTCATATAGGTTTCCACGTAGACTACTACACTGAGCCAAGAATTCCCGTGTAGTTCGGGTTCACACCCCAATAGTTAGGGTGCTTTCTCTTTTTTTCTGTTTCACACGAAGGTTTGGCGCGCTTGCACTACTGAGACGTGTGATCACCCCAACCATTCGGGTGATCACCTGAAACAACAGCGGCCGAAGTGGTGGGGCGCCCGCCCGAATAGTTGGGGAGCTTGCACGAATGATTCGGGAGATTCGAGTCGTAAACCGCGTTGGATGTTGCGCGTTCGACGTTTCCGCATGTTCGCTAATGATTTGATTTTTCGACTCATGTGCAAGCAAAGAATAATGTTTTATATTTCTCTTACCTTCGTTAAGGATTATCCAAAGAAAAACCAGATAACTAGTTACACTTTATTCCACTGACATCTCGCACATGAACAATAAAATCGACATAAACTAGAAACAGTGACATTTGGGCAGAGCCTGAGGTTCATCAGCTGCGGCCATTAGCGAACATGCGCAAACGTCGAACGCGCAACATCCAACGCGGTTGACGACTCAAATCTCCTGAATCATTCGTGCAAGCTCCCCAACTATTCGGGCGGGCGCCCCACCACTTCGGCCGCTGCTGTTTCAGGTGAGCACCCGAATGGTTGGGGTGATCGCACGTCTCAGTAGTGCAAACGCGCCAAACCTTCGTGTGAAACAGAAAAAAAGAGAAACCACCCGAACTATTGGGGTGTAAACCCGAACTACACGGGAATTCTTCGCTCAGTGTAGAGGGTTCAAATCTTTTGAAATATTTGGTTTAAACAAAATTTTTAAATTTGACGTTTAATAACTTTTTAGTAATGGCGTGCGTAAGAGCTCGAAAAAAATGCATTGCCGACTATTGGAGATTTTATTTGTATTTTTATTTTTATTTACCAAGTTCCTAAGGCTAAATTAAAAATAAATGTTTTACATATTTTAGTAAAACTCTTATGTAAACTATAGACATTTCACTTCAAATATCTTTCATACTGGGATTGTGAATAATTTCGTAAATTCTGTAGATTTAGGATTTCGAAAGATGTAATTTTCACCTTGCTTAAAAGCTTGTAGATTCTTTAGCGAAATTTTTTGTCACGCTGAAACGTTACATGTTGGTAGCTAGATGTACGGAATGAAAAAAGCATCACGCAGGGGGGATGATGTATTTGAAGTTCCTGAAAAATGTATCACGTACTTTGTAAATGGTCGCAAGAAGATATACTTTAATTTTTGCTCATAAATCTTCATTCATCTTGCTATTTTTGGATTATTTCCGGCATTATTGTTCTTAGATAAATAAAATATTAAAATAATTGTATATGATATATTTATCGATCGTTCTAGCTCGTACTGCGATAATCTCGTTTAATCGAGACGAGACGAGAATTTGAATAATAAAACGAGAATCATTCTCTTTCTCGTCCACTTCTCGCTCTTTTCCCTCGGTTTGCTGCTCACTATTCACGGAAGATTCATGAAAGTTTTCAGGTTGATTAACTGAAAATTGACGGAATTAGGTATTTTATAGGAAAGCATGCGATGCCGCCAAAGATTGCTGAATGGCGACTCTGCTGCTTGATAGTGCTCAGTGCTGACAGAGCTATCCTTGGTGGCGTCGCGTCATATGCTTTCTTATAAAATACCTAAATCCGTCAATTGTCAATAAATATGTCAAAAAATTTACAAAAATCTTTCTTGAATAGTGTTCAACAAATACCTCATTGGAACTTTTTTCAACTTTGAACTTCCCTTGATACTTTTTGTCGGTGAAAGTAAAAAACCATGGTTACCCTCCAGCCCCAATTTGTAATTGAATATTATTAAACAAAAGCCGAATCTCAGCATTTTTTTTAATCCATAGGTAAAATTTGTTCAGTTTTTCAATCCTATTATTCTATCATCAAAAATAATCACCGGACAAAAAAAAGGCAAATAGAACAAATGTCTCGTCTCATTATTCTCCACAAGGCTCCACAAGTTGATTCTTCACGCGTTTTCGAGCGCTGGGCGAGTTCTTTGATCTGGGACCTCAATTCTAAATTATAAAAGTTCAAAATTGAAAAAATTTTATTTTGAAGAGTGAAAATCTTAGCAATTTCAATTTGACATTTTTGTTTAAGGTTTTGTAGCCCCGTACAGAATACCTTTTATTTTCGGTCGGATGTCCGTCCATCGTACTTTTTCCAAAAAGCGGATTATTAAACAAAAGGCGAATTTCAGCCGAATTAATAATTTCCAGACATTGTTGGACTTTACTTCATATGTGTAGCAAGTTTCAAACAATATGAACAATTATTGGCCAACTTATGACGATTTATATTTTAAAAACTTATCGAATTTAAGGGTAAAATTTTTGTAGTTTTTAATTTTTATTATCAAAAATAATCGCCGGGAGAAAAAATAGCAAACATGAAAAGTTCGGTCTCGCTATTCTCTACAAGACTATGATAAAAAATAAAAAAATTCGAATAAACTCAGATGTTTGGGCAATTCTAATACGCGTTTTCGAGCGCTGGGCATGTTCTTTGATCCGGGCCCTCAATTTCAATATTTGTTCAACTTGTACTGAATTTTTTACTTCTAAAATAAATATTCTGAGAGCCGCAGTTGGAAACTTTGCACTATTCAAATAATTTTCGGTTTCTAATGTATTATTCTTATATATTCAATGTTTTCCTAATCCAATTGTAAATATGTTCGAAAAAAAATGAAACTAATGCCTATGTGAAAATCCTAAATTAGAGGAAAATGTAGGCAGTATTCATTGGAAAAGGCAAAAATAAATTCGTTATTCTAAATAAATCATGTCACATCGAGAGAATCGATTTCGATAGAATTTGTATCTTGTAAGGTCAAGCCATCTCATCAGGCTTTAATGAAGATGTCCATATTTGGAACCTTTAATAGGTCACCTTATAATTGAATTATCTTTGTATGAATAAACCATTCTATTTGTACCCTCTCTTGTTTATTTCTAATTCATAAAGTACCTATTGCTCTTGTAATTTAATTTTTTCAAATTGAGAAGAAGTAGTAGATATTCCCTATGTCCCATAAAAAATTAAGGATAAGGGTATAAAAAGAATTTTTGGGATGGTTAATATTTCTTGATTTTTGCGTTCAGTAAAATAATAAAAATATGTGATATTATATAATATAATATTATTATATAATATGTGAAAAAATAAAAATAATAAAATAATAAATAATTTTTTTTAAATTGTCTTGATGAAGTCGAAACGAGAAAGTTTCTTCCTTCATTATTAAGAATAGGGCATATTGATATGATTTTCTTTAATTGAAAATTTTGTTTTGTTTTGTATAAAATACGCAACATAACCCTAAATTTCAAAATCGTCGTACAAAATTGCGAAATTCATAATATAATATTAAGAGTAATTAAAGATTTAATATACAGGGTGTCCAAAAAGTCCCGGGACGGCTGAATATTTCCTCAGGTAAGATATTTTTCAGGGCGGTCAAGCTTATTCTTGAAGGAACTTTCAACAAGGAATTCAATGGTGACCTTTATTTTGATCTTGACCATGACCTTCACGGTCATTTCAAGGTCAAATTGATTTTTTTAAATGGGAACCTCTATTTTTGACCCCAGGAACTGAGAGAGCGGAAAATTTTACGTCCAGATATGACCTTGACAAATCGAAAATTTGACCTGGAAAGGTCAGGGCAAGGTCAAACAACGTACAGCAGGATGACTCGACCAGCATGCATTTATGAAGAAAATGTTCAACGCAAGAGTTGTAGCATTTTATACTCCCGATCGATTGGTGACTTTGACCTTGTCTATGACCAAAACCTTCACCAGGACATTTTCTTCAAAAATGCATGCCAGTCGAGTCATCCTGCTGCACGTTGTTTGACCTTGCCCGGACCTTTCCAGGTCAAATTTTCGATTTGTCAAGGTCTTATCTGGACGTAAAATTTTCCGCTCTCTCAGTTCCCGGGGTCAAAAATAGAGGTTCCCGTTTAAAAAAATCAATTTGACTTTGAAATGACCGTGAAGGTCATGGTCAAGATCAAAATAAAGGTCACCATTGAATTCCTTGTTGAAAGTTCCTTCAAGAATGACCTTCACCGCCTTGAAAAATATCTTACCTGAGGAAATATTCAGCCGTCCCGGGACTTTTTGGACACCCTGTACATTCAAAAAACAAGCGCGTTTACGTACCTGCATTTTTATTTCCTAACATTTAACATATAAGGAAACCGAAACTCCATTGATAAACAAATTTTTGAATATTAAGATTATTTCAAATTTTTTGAATGGAAAACCTTCCAGATCCAACAATTTTAAACTAGATGAAATTTAAAAAAAAAACAATAATTTCTAATTTAAAGCGTTTAAAATTGAACAATTTTAGTTTGAACTGAATAAGAATCTCAAAACTAAAATTGTATAATTTCAAATTCAAAAGAAGTGAAATTGCATTATTTAGAATTAGAAGCATTTAAAATTAAATAATTTGAAATCAAAATTGTTTGAAATTTAAAAATTTTAGGTCAAAAGCTCTCGAAATTGAAAAATTGTAGTCGAAAATTTTGAAAATTGGTCAAATTTATTAGAAAAGAGTTGAAACTAAATCATTTCTAATTCAAAGCGTTCAAAAATT
>CAKNYM010041384.1:33306-43517 GCA_932195095.1 Andricus curvator
TTTCATGATTCTTGGATAAAAATGCAACTATTTCGTTGGCAATTCGACAATTTGGTTGAAAATTCATCCTTTGTAGCTGAAAATTCAACTGTTTTTTTGAAAATAGTCTTTTTGGGTTGAAAATTCAAGCATCTTCGTAGAAAATTTACTTCTTGTTTAAACCTCATATTTTGATTTCGGAAAATCAAACTAAAATCTTTTTTGGGCGTAAATTTAAATTTTTTCAGAAAATGTCAATTTTTTAGATAATTAAATTTTTGTTAGAAAATTTAAATTTTGTTAGAAAATTAATTTTTTTTTTCAAAATTTAATTTTTATTTGAAAATTTGCCTTTTTGATTTAAGAATTCATTTCTTTTAGTAGAAATTCCATCTTTCTTGGGAAAAATGCAACTGCGTATAGTTGAAAATTAGTCTTCTTTGCTTGAGGATTCAACTACACTGAGAAAACGATTTTTTTGATTCAAACAAAAAGATTTGTTTGAATACATTTTTTTGATTCAACACACGTTCTTTATTTCAATTAACAAAACATTTATTTAATTTCAATATATGGAAGATATTGAAACTCATTAAATAAAACAAATTATTTGTTTGATACGATTTGTTTGATTCAAATAAACGATTTCATTAAGTAAAACCAAAATTTTGTTCAAACGTTTTATACTTAAATTAAAGAACGCATTTATTTGATTCAAACAAATAATAGTTCTTCATTCATCCGCATTAGTTTCGGGGCACTGCAGTGCCACTTAGCTTTAGACATTCAAAATGATGGTGAATCGTTGAATGTATCAGCGTGTTTGCTCGGAATGTGTAAGATAAGCGAAGCCTTAAAAATTTGGAAGTTTCATTGGGCCAGCTGGAAAAGGGTTGGTTTTCCACCAATTCCAGACCGTCGCCAGTTTTATTTTCGCGTAAATTCAGACATCTGTAAGAGAAATAGAAGTGTTTGTATTGCGAAAATTGCTCGAAACCTGGGACCTACCCAGCGATTTATTCGAAAATTTGGAAGAAAAGTTATTTTCTTGCTATATTTTTAACCCTATGAAAAAGATTTAAGGCTTAATTGAATAAATAAATGCAATATATAAATGCAATATGAATAATAATACAGCACGCATGCTCCAAATACCAGCTTTAACAAAACGTTTGATATTGAAACAAGCAAATAATTTTATTGAAAGCAACAAATTCCTTTTTTAAATCAAAATAAAAATTTATTTAAATCGAACAAAATCTGCGATTAATTTAACATAAAGAAATGTTTAATTTAAACAAGAGGTTTCTTTCATTCAAACAAAATATATATTCAAATCAAAAATATATAGTCAACCAAAAAATTTGTTTGAATCAAACATACATATGTTTGACTGCATAACAAAGAAAGAATATGTTTGATTCAAACATAATATATTTGATTCAAACAGATCTTTTTCTCAGTGTATTTTGTTTAAAAATTATGGTTGGACCAGTTTGTTAAGAAATCATCTTTTTGTTGAAGATTCATACTGTTAGTTGAAAATTCATATCTGATGAAACTGATCTTTTGTAATTGAAAATTCAAATGCATTGGTAAATGTCAAACTACTTTGTTAATTTTTTTTTTTTTTTTTTTTTTGAATGAAGGCTTATCTCTTTGGTTGAAAATTCAACTATTTTTTTGGAAGTTTCTCTTTTTAATATAACAATTCATGTATTTTTGTATAAATTGTATCTTCCTTGGATAAAAATGTAACTATTTGATTGAAAACTCAACAATTTTGTTACAAAGTGATGCTTTTTGCTGGAAAATTTAACTGTTTTGCTGAAAATTCGAGTGTTTTCGTAGAGAATTTACTTCTTGTTTGGAACTCATATTTTTATGTTGAATAGGCAAACCAAAATCTTTTTTGGATGAAAATTCAACTATTTTTTCCAAAGTTTGTCTTATAACTAAAAATCCATCTGTTTTATTAGATATTTCATGATTCTTGGATAAAAATGCAACTATTTCGTTGGCAATTCGATAATTTGGTTGAAAATTCATCCTTTGTAGCTGAAAATTCAACTGTTTTTTTGAAAATAGTCTTTTTGGGTTGAAAATTCAAGCATCTTCGTAGAAAATTTACTTCTTGTTTAAAAATCATATTTTGATGTTCGAAAGCGAAACTAAAATCTTTTTAGGATGCAAATTTTAATTTTTTTTGAAAATTTAATTTTTCTTGAAAATTTGTCTTTTTGATTTAAAAATTCATCTGTTTTAGTAGAAATTTCATCTTTCTTGGAAAATATGCAACACTTTGGTTGAAAATTAGTCTTCTTTGCTTGAAGATTCAACTATTTTGTTTGAAAATTATGGTTGGACCCGTTTGTTAACAAATCATTTTTTTGTTGAAGATTCATACTTTTAGTTGAAAATTCATCTCTGATGAAACTAATCTCTTGTAATTGAAAATTTAACTGCGTGGGTAATAGTTAAACTACTTTAATGATTTTTTTGTTTGAATGATGGTTTATCTCTTTGACTGAAAACTTAACTATTTTATTTTGAAAATTAATTTTTGTATGAATATTCATACTGTCTGGTTGAAAATTCAATTTTTGTACAGAAAATTCGTCTGCCGGCTTAAAGGTTGAACAATTTAGGTGATTTTAGGTGAACCTTTTTTTCATTCATGACTGAAAAATCTTTATTTATTGAAAATTTGTTTTTTTGATTTTAAAATTAATTTTTTTTTTATGAAATTAAATTTTTTTGATGAAATATGATTTATTACACTTTTTTGAGAATTTATCTATTCAGATTGAAAATTTAATTATTTTGTTAAAAATGTAATTATTTTGTTGAAAAGTCATATTTTATAGTAGAAAAGTCATTTGTTTCTTCAGAGTAAATAAATAAATTTTAAAATTTCAAATTTGTATCTAAAATATTGTTTCATTCCGTTCATAAAACATCATATATGATCATATATGTTAAATATTATACATATATGTTAAAAATATTACAAGAATCAAACCCTGCGACTTGTATACTTGTATACTTGCATACTTGTCTACTTGTATACTTATATACTTTTTGCTCATGAAAAATAAAAAATTGGTCAAGGAAAAGTCAGGGAATTGGGAGAATGAATATTTCACCCTGCAAAGCATATATTATCTCAAGTACAACAAATTTCCATCAGTTTCAAGTCCCATATATTATAAGTTATGGAAACCATGAGTTACGTACAGTAAGATGGTCGCGGCTTATATTCCGTTACGTAATTTAAGTACAGCCCCTTCTTCAAAAAAGTCAATGTACGGTGGTCTTATTTAAACTTTAACATCTTAACATTGGATTTTTGATCTATCAATATGAAAGAGAAAATTATTTATTTGTGTAGTGTGACGAACTACTTCGTGGTGAATTTGTCGATTGCCGATCTTTTGGTGACCATGATCTGTATGCCTATGGCTGTAAGTCAAGCGGTTTCCATTATATGGGTCTACGGTGAAATCATGTGCAAGCTCTTCTTCTATCTTCAAGGTATGTATTACTTATCAACTACAGTGAACCTTGACCCATACGAGCCATTGATTTTCAAGTCATCCAATCGACAAGGAAAAAAGGGAACATCATGTTATGTATATGTACATACATACGTTTTATCGTAAACTCAGGAAATCGTTTTTGTCTTCACGACTTTAGACACGACACAGATCTCATATCGGGACGAGGCCAACGAAAGCATTTCTATTCATGCTTTCTTCATTTTCGGTTCCGTTTTCCTTATTTCTACAAGTCGTGGCTTCACCATATGCAACAAACTATACATATAATCAGACTTTATTGTATTCCTCATTACAATTTTTTTCTCATTTTAAACCTTTGCTATCTCGGGTATATGAAAGACCATCGCACAGTAGATCCTCGGTGGAAGAATGTTTACAAAAGAGTACAGAAAACTAAAACCATTTTTACAGGATCAATCTACAAATAAATGCAATAGCAACCAAAATTACAGAAAAGTACAACTTTTTTCTATTATTCGGACGAATTTTGTACTTTGTTGTATCTTTTTTTGTATATTGCTGTATTTCATTGTAGTTTTAATTTCCTACAAGAATTTACAAACATGTACAACAACAAGAATTTACAGGACTTTACAAGTTTTGCAGCTAAACAATGGTTCTTTTCCGACCTAGGATGACCAATATTTATAATATTGCAATGAGATCATTTTAAATTAAGATGGGTACATGATCGCTATTAAGAAAAATATTCTATGTTCAAACTTTAAAGGAATTGTAGAATATTAAAAGCCAATAATAAATAGGGGAAACCACCCTACAGCAAATAATGATTTACAGTATATAATCTTAATTAACTGGAAAAATGACAAAAATTGTTCATCATTTTTGTTCGTATAATATTTCATCAAGGATACTATATTTTCTGACAACGTTTCATTAAAGTTTCATAATTAATTAATGAGTGAGTGCAAAAAATTAATTATTAACAAAAAAAATAGTCGCCTCTTCTATATTCATACTTTTTACTTTAATGAAACATCTTTATGGCATGTTTATACATTAGAATCGAAGCTTGAAGTTTAATCAACAATATTTATTGATAAAAAGCGTTCTTTCTTCAATATTTATGAATATTTGAGGACTTTTCATTGGATATTACATTTTCCAATAGTAGATAACCAACAGCTCTGCGACTGACTGGCAGTTTCTTTAAGTTAAAGGTTGTTTTTTTTATTTTGATTTGAAGCTTTTAAATTCAAGTTATTGCAAATAATAAACTAAGAACATAGTGTCAATTATTAGTTAATTATTAAAAAGTACATAAATTTTAGTTGTGTTGCAAGGAGTCTTTCGGAAAAGATATCATTTTTTGGATTAAGGTATGTAAAAATTCTGCACTTTTCTGCTATCGCAAGTCAGGTTAAATGGTATGAAGATCAAACGTCTCATTCCAAGTGTATCAATCTTACGGAATATCAGAGATGAAAAAATGTCAATAACTTAAGCTTTTGTGATTTTTGTGAAAAATAATAGTTCCAACTATTATTTACTCAATAAACTGATTTTCATTGTAAGTATACTCATGATAAATTATAATTTATCGAGAATTGAGTATTCTTGTCATTCCCAGGATCAATACCAGAAACGATTATCTATTGATGAACAGAAGTGTCAAAATCGTACCCTTGACCAGGTATAATAAAAATGATTATTACAGCTAATTGACTAATTTCGTGATATTTTTTTCTATAAGAATACTAAAATGAATATGTAAGCTTTATTTCTGAAAGAAACATTTTCTTTATTTCTGGAAACTGATGCAGTTGAATGCTATTGAATTTTTTCCTATCTGCTGTAGGGTGGTTTCCCCTAATCGATATTAAACAACAAAAACCCTTACTTTTGAAATTTTTTTCAAATATATAGCAATTGATTGGGTACCATATAAATCATTTGAAATTATTTGATTGCAATGTTCCCAATCTTTGTCATTCTAGGTCCAAGAAGAACAACTTTTTGATTGCAAAATTTTTAATTTTTAACTCCTACACATAGCACAGTCCAAAGATTTCAGTAAATTTAAATCCACGTTATCATTGTTAATGTTATAAATTGAAGAATGAATCATCAAATTTATAAAGGTTTAAAATTATATCATTTTAATCATTTTTAAGCTAGAAACATTAACTAATACATCAAAATTTGTTTTGCAATGTTCTTAAATATTCTCTTGAAAATTTTTCTAACAGAAAATCATTGAAAAATTGTCCGCGAATCTGATAAAAATTTTGTTATTATATTTGAACTCAATTTTTCCTGCAATTTGTTGAAACTCTGCAAGATTACAAAATTGCCTTAAAATCTTCCGGAGTCCTTTTTTTTAGAACTATTTTCAAAAATTCTTTTAAAATTAATTCTAAAAAAATCATTTTTAGTTTTTCTAGGAATTTTGACCAAAAAGAATTTATCCTTTTGAAACCTTTAAAAATGCTTAAAAAGCTTCTTAATGTTTTGTTAGAAATCTTCCAAAATCTACATTTTGTTTTAAATATTTTGAAATCTTTTCAAGTTTTCAATTATTTAGGAATCTTTTCAAAACTTCTAAATATATCTCAAACTTCCTCGAATTCTTTCCAAATTAATAATTGTTCAATTGTTATTTATTGAGCCAAAATTTTTTCAAAAATCTTCTTAAATATTCTCTTAACATTAATTTTTCAAAATAAAAAAATCATAAAAAACGTTCCCAGCAATGTCAAGAAATTTTTTTATTTTCCTAAAACCTTTAAAAATCTTTTAAAAGCTTCAAAATTGTATTTCCAAATTTTAGAAATTTTAGATTTTTAGTAAGTTTGATATTATTTTAAAGATAACCACTCTTGATCCAATACGGAATTGAAGTAAGGTGCGTTTCCATTAAAACATAATTTTATGTACGGTTTTCCAAGGTTACAACTTCGGTGAAATATTGCATTTTTCTGTGAAGATTTGCAATTTTCTAGAATAATTTACGTAAAATTGAAAGAGTTTTTATGACGTCAAACAACCAAATTGAAAAAAATGTAAAATCCTGTAGTTTTCTGTAATATCTGGTAGATTTTTGCAACAAGGTAAACAAAAATATCAATTAAAAGTTATACAAATTTTTATATTTCAGAAACTTATAGATAGATAGATAGATAGATAGATAAACGTTTATTTTTTAGCCTGCTGGCCTTAAAAAATTGACTTGCTTACACTTCCATTTTTTACAGAATTTTCTCACAACTAACCCGTAAAACTAACATCCTTCCACACCTTATATCTAACGCCGCTCGCTCGTATCGCATTGCCTTCCTCGCTTCGCCTCGCCTCGCTCGCATGTCCCTACTTTCTTGCTTGCCTCGCATTACCAAACTCTGCCTCCGCGACTAATACCTAATACTTATCTACTATTTACAATATTTACAATTACTTATATTTACTTCCTCCTCTATTTACAATCTTTCCTTCTCCATTCCTCTTCCTCCTTCCTTCTCTTCTTCTCCATCTTTCCCAATACTCCCTTCACCCATGCTGCCCTTTTGTCCCCCCTTTCATGCATCAATACCTCCATGCTTATCCCACTCCTTTCCACCTCCACGCACTCCTCCAACCAGTGCTCCACTCTTGCCTCCCCCTTCCCACATAGTTCACACATCCTCTTTTCCCTAGCGAGCCAGAACCTATTGAAACCCTCCATGCACCCACATCTCATCCTCGCTATAAGCTCCTGACTTCCTTTCTCTCCTTTCTCACACAAATATTGCGCTCTCGCCCTTGGCATAATCCACACATAGTTCCCATTAAACCTTGTCTCTCCTATTCTCTCTTCCCCTGCTGTCTTTTCTCTCTCCATGCTGTTTTTCTTAACCAACTCATATACCTTCCTTCCTTCCTCATGCATCCTTCTCAATTCATCCATATGCAGTCCATTCGTTCTAAAATACCTTTCTCTTTCAACCTCCATCTTCCCACCCCCTCTCCTGTTCTCCTTCTCCCACCAACACTCCCTAACCAGCTTACTTCCCCCCTCTTCCAAAAATCTCTCCTCATATTTACACGCTCGACTCCCCGCTAGAATCCCTATACTCGTTCTCCCCGTCTCCCTCCTGACAATATAATTAGGCGTGTTCCTTGCCAACCCCAGTGTTCACTTTACATATCTCTCCTGTATCCTATTTACCTCTTCGCTTTCCTTACCTCTACTCCATACAATAGCACACTCATCACTAGTGAGTCAAACAATTTCCTTCTCCTTCCAAAATCATCTGCGAATAACTTCTTTCCCAACCCCCACACCTGCCTCATCACCACATTTGCCCTCCTCACTCTCTCTTTTATGTGACCATCCACTCCGCCATTCCTCCGAAACAAGAAGCCCAGGTACACAAACTCTTTCACCGCCTGCACCGCCTTTCCCTTCCACTTCCACTGCCCTTCCTTATCCCTTCCACCTCCTTTTCTGAAAACCATAACCTTGGACTTTTCCGCATTCCGTTCTAACTTGTTCTTATCCAGGTATCTTCTCAACCTCTTCATCATTTCCTTTAAGGCCTCCTCGCTTTTTGCCAACAACACTATGTCATCTGCATACGCTAGCGACCAAATTCTAACCCCTCCTATCCTGACTCCTCCTACCACTCCGGCCTCCAGCTTACTTTCCATATCCGCAATTAAAATCGCAAAAAGCGTCGGGCTAAGCGGACACCCTTGTCTTAACCCCCTATCCATCCAGAATCCCTCCGAAATCCCCTGTCCTCCTCTTACCTTATCTTTGGTTTCTTCATATATCTCCCTTACCCTCTCGATCAGGCCTCTCTCCACTCCCCTCTCCTCCATCGCCTCCCACAACCTCCCCCTATCCACCGACGGAAACGCGCCTTTTAGATCCACAGAAAACGCGTACACTCTCGACCCCTTCTTCGCTAATTCTCTATCCACCACGTGCTGCAGAACGTAGATATTGTCGATAGTACTCCTGCCTGCCCTAAAGCCCGCCTGCGTCTCTGGAAATATTCCTTTCCCCTCGACATCCTTCCGCAGCCTCTCCGCTACTACCATCGCGTATACTTTATACGCCGTATTCATTAGCGTAATCCCCCTATAATTTTCCTGCCTATCCCTCTCTCCTTTCTTATACAGAGGCACTATTAATCCTTCTCTCCACCCTCATGGGAATCCCTCCCCCCTCCATACTTTCTTCACTACCTCCTTCAGCCTTTCCCTAACCTCTTGTGTACTAAACAGCCATGCTTCGTTCTCTAGCCCATCCAGCCCTGCTGATTTTGACCTTTTTAACTTCCTTATCTGTTCCTCTATCTCCTCGTCATTCAACTCCTCCATCTCTGCCTCCCCCATTCTTCTACTCCCATCATCTCTCTTCCTTGAATCTGAGCCCTGAAATGATTCTTTAAAAAACTCCCTCCACTCCTCACTCCCTATCTTGTCGCTTATCCCTACTCTACGCTTCCTAAACCTATTTATCATCTTCCAGACGTCCCCTTCTGTCTTAACATTTCCTAACTCCTCCTCCAGCTCTTTCTCCTTTTCCTGTTCTTTCTTCTTACACATCAATCTAAACCCCTTCCTCATTTCTACGTACTCCTCCCTTTTCGCAGTACCTTCTTTCCACTTCTTATACTTCCTCTTCACCTTTCTTTTCATCTTTTTACATTCCCTATCCCACCACGGCTTCACCATTCCTTTCTTCTTCTTTTTGAATATCTTCTTTTGCACGCACCCTTTCACTTTCTCTTTTAAATCCTCCCATATCTCTTCCACCGTCTCCCCTTCGAAGCGTACCTTCCCTAACTGCTCCTTATATTTCTCTATCGCCTCCCTCGTCCAGCTAACCCTCTCCCCCGTCGACACTTCTTCCCACCTCGCCTTCCGCCGTTCTCACCCCTTATCCACAACCCTAATGGCTGATGGTCTGATTCTACCCTCCCTTCTACTGCGAATCTCTCCATCTCCTCCCACCCTTGCATATTCATAACTACATAATCTATTACCGATACCCCCACCTTACCTACGTATGTGTATTCTCCCTCTTCTTCCCCAGTTGCCATACCATTTGCGACCGCCCAGCCTCTATCCTCCATCCAATCCCTTAGAATCTCCCCCTCCTTATTTATTAACCTATCCTTCGAATTCCTTTCGAAGCTCTCCCCTTCCCTGTAAAGGCCCCCTTCCCTCCCCATCCTCGCGTTAAAGTCCCCACCCAGTACCACCATACCCTCTTCTCTTTCACCTAACAGGTCTTCCACCCTTTCTTTAATTCTTTCCATCCCATCCTTATTGTACACTGTCACAAACTTACACATAACCCTCCTATCTTTACTTTCCTCATTTGCACTCCCTCTTCCTCTTCCTCTCCGTGAGCTTCTTCCTCTAATCCATCTCTAATCCCCGTTATAATTCCCCACTATCCCTTCCTTTCTTCTTCACTCTGACCGCCTCCTGGAGTCTCCACCTATACCCCCTTGGCAGCTTTGGCTCTATTTCATCCCATTCCTTCCTTTCCACCCACGTCTCTACCAGTCCTACCACATCAAATTCCTGGATATACCTCCAGAACTCCTCATCCTTCTTCTTTACCCATGCTACGTTCCAGTAAAGGACCTTCACAACTCCTCTACCCTGAATTACCCCCACCCCCCTACTTCCTACGAAACAAATTTCCCTGCACTT
>CAKNYM010041385.1:0-22999 GCA_932195095.1 Andricus curvator
GGGTCAACTACACGGAGGTGACAACGTACAGCCTATACATATATATAGGTTTATATGAGGTAAATGTAGACATGTAAAGTCATATATATGGTACTATAACTAAGTCGTTCTTAGTAAATAATTATAGTAAAACCAGGTGGTTATGAAAGCTTATTATTTTAAATCCATACCAGTTCAGTGCCGAAGCCTGGTCTTCGACATGACCCCTACGACTATTTTTCTCAGTATTCTAGCGCTCTTTCTAGCTCAGTTTAGATTGAAAATCACAAATTTTACAATTACTTTGTGCACCTACAAGTATTCACATCGACTAAGACACCGTGCCCTATAAAATTCTTTACGTGTTTAAATTGAACCCAATATAGACCTTTATAGACTTCTTGAAAATTAGGGATACAGGCACAACAAGAAAAAGAGTAAGGTTTTTTATTATCCAGGTTCTTTCTTCTTAATCTTAGATTGACATAGCCACTTCGAAATCCTACAGATAACCCAAACAGCACGCTGCAATATTTTGTGTCTTTGTCTGAGAGTGCAAAGAGCGAATGATTTAAAGTACCCGATATAGGCCTTTATATATTGAATTTGGACCGGATGGGAACCTAAATATACCTGATACAATATTAAAGTTCAGACACGTTCACGCACATCACGTTTCTAACTTTCCAGGTTAATTTTGAAAATACTGTACTTTCATAACCTCTCCAGTAAAACGCCATTACTCGAATAGAGTGAAAACAAGGTTTGGTAAACCTTGGATAATTAATTCCATCCTTATTGAGGCCTGCTTTATTCTGCATTGCCGAAATAATATTTATAGCTTTTTAGCATGTTAAAAGAGTTGCCTTTTTAAAATCTGATTGAAAACTAGCCAGGAAAGTCGATTTATAAATGCATTTGCTTTTATTATACGTCGAACAGTTCTGCGCAGGTACTAGCGAAAAGCATATTTATTGGATCATTAAAACTGGTAGTTTCTTTTTAACCCTCCGTCCCCCACATGCAAGTGAGGGACACCGTCCCCCACGTGGGGTCTACAAGAACCCCACTCACGTTTACGACGCCAGCAGTGTGGAATCGCATTGGACCGGCGTCAAACAATTATTTTTGTTTTTTAATAACACGAACAAAAATATAGTAGGTAATCAAAACAAACAGAATTCAAGTAGAGAGTTTATAATAAAGTTTAAACCTTATCAGATACAAAAGACAACAAAAGACTGGATTGATAAGAACGTAATTCCTAACCGGACCTTTTTCAGCTTTGACTATGTGCATATAAATATTCGTGTGACGGTTTCTATAACTAGATTCTCTCGTAATCTCTTCGATACTGATTGAATTATCGAAAGGCAACAGTAGTTGACCAAAATATTTCTACACTTTAGTTCCCTTGTAATGTTTCTTCTTCCCCAGCGCCTTAGACCAGGCTACCGGGCGCGTCCCCGGGTTGCGGATAAGGGGGCCCTGTACCGAGGGTTTCTGCTGAATACGGTTACACAACTCAATAAGCAGTCGCGGACAATGGTCCAGAGGTGGTCCCGAAGGAAAAACCCCCAAGTCAAGGCGTTAACAACCGTGCCGAAGACTGAATGGCACCTCGTGGGCACAACATGGAACAACATGGAGCACATGAATAAAACAATAAACAGGAGCATATGTGAGGAGATGGGAGGAGATTTGGATGTCGTGGCCTCGACCCCCAAGCGAGGAGACGAGGAGGAGAAGCCTGCTACTACCGGGAAGCAGGCCAAGCCAACAAGGCGAGCTCGACCTGAGGCGGTCCTCATAAGACCGGCCGAAGACTCGAGCTACCCGGATGTACTCAGTGACATCAAGCGAAAGATTAAGCCGGACAAACCGGAAACGGAGAGGTCCTTGTGGAGGTTGGGCCGACAGCGGATGGCAGATCCAGGCGAGGTCTTGGACCTCGACACGATTACAGAGGCGGAAGAAGTAGAGGCTGCTGTTAGAAGCCACTTTGGTGAAGCAACGAGCGGCGAAATAAAGGTCAGTTTAACGAAGAGGGCCTTCAGAGGTAATCTGAAGGCCTTCGTCGAGATGAAGGAGGAGCTTGCGACGAGGCTTTTGCGCACGGGACACCTCAAGGTGGGGTGGGTGTCCTTCCGTGTGCGCAAGAAGACGGAGGCCTTAAAATGCTACCGCTGCCTAGGCTTTGGCCACATGGCAGCGAGATGCAGGGGTCCAGATATGACGAAAGCTTGCTGGAGCTGCAGCTAGGAGGGCCATAGGGCTGCGGGATGCAAAAGCACCCCTCAGTGCTACCTCTGCGCTGCAGAAGAGGATAAGTTCCGGACAGACCATCAGCTCGGGACGAGGAGGTGCAGGGCGTTTCGAGAGGTGACCTCGTGGAGGAAGCCTCAAGGACGCGCTGCTTAACAAAATATACCCAACCAGGATGCCGAAGGCCGACGAGCCCGAGTTGTGGTACCACCATACTACTGAGGACGATGCGTGCATCCTGGTTGGATGAAAGTTGGGAGAATGCCAAGCTGGCGTTCAAAGTTGGAAGCCGAAGCACGGCTTACTGGCCTTACCCCCATGTCCTTGAAGTAATGTGATAAGCGGTTCCGAGGACATGGGTTGGCAGGAAGAGGAGGTGAGTTTAGTGGGTATTACCGTTTTTTAGGTCGAGTTCCACACTCAGTGCGTAAATGCATTCTCACCTCCTCTACAAAAAAAAAATGTTTCTTCCAAACGCGAGAGGCAAGAACTGAAATGTTCTGTATGTACACAATATGTCACGTTTTCGGAGTTACAGGGTGAGCACGAAATAGAATGCTGTTAGAAAATGTTGTACCTGCAGTCATAGGGTCATATGAGGTCCAAATGCGACAAATAAACGGCTTTTTCTCTTACTATGTCACATGTGCTGTAAATATTTATTTAAAGGTCACCACGAGTTCACCGAAGTCCAGCATTTGAGAAAAGAATCTGGCTAATAGCAAAGACATCTTATTATCTTGTCAGGTCTGAGTCAGTGAGTTTGAAGAAGTATATATAGGTTTATAACGGGTACAATATAAATATATAAAGACATGTGTGTGGTAACATTACTAAGTCGCTCTTAGTAAATAAAGATAGGGAAACAAGATGGATCTGAATGTCTAATATTTTAAAACCCATCCAGGCTGGTGCCAAAGTCTGCTCTTCAAGATGCTTACTCTCAAATTTGCTAACAACCTGGGGCATCCGTATTTATTAACACCGAATAAAACACTGTATCCTATAAAAATCCTTTGCTTATTCTAATTGAACTCAATATAAACCCTTATATACTTTATGAAAATAATAGATTGAGAGGTAACAAGAAATAGAGTAGGGATTGTTATTATCCATGTTCTTCGTTGAAGTGGTAGCTTGTTAATGCATAGTGTAAACTCTTAAATTGGGTGACGCTTCGAAGGTGACGCTTCCTCTTCTCTATCTGTCCCTCGCTTCTCGCACTTCTCTCCCTCTCACCACTTTATCTCTTTCTTATTCCCTGGTTTTCTCCCTCCATCTCTTTCTCTCCACCTTTCGTTCTTACATTCACACGGAGCCTCTGACAGCATTGGCAGTGTGTAATAGGGTTCTGGAACCGAAAGAGGGCGTCGATTCTCGATTCTTCGGTTCTGAAAAATTTGTTGGTTCCAGGAATCGAATAATCGACCGTGGGAATCGAATCTTCGACTCCGATTCCTCCCTTTATGAAAGCCCGCGAATATTTGAAATTTGATTTGAGTTAATACTTAATTTTTAGTAAAATACATCATTAATTTTAATCTAAATTACTAATGAATGAATTAATGTTAATATCAATTAAAATAAATAATTCATTGAATCTAATATTATCTCACAGTAATATTTACCCAAAATAATTCTTAATATCCATTATTTGATTCTCGGAGTCGAATCCTGGCGTCGAGAGTCGATTCCGGGTAGGTAGCGTCGACTCCGAAAAATTGATTCTCGAACTTAAGGAGTCAAATCCTCCGAAAAACCGGACTCGATTCCGGGATCCCTAGTGTGTAACGGAATGCGATCGTATGTATAGCAGTGTATAGCGGCATGAGCTCTTCTTGAATGCCGTGGTTCATGTATACGTGCGTTAATTGATTTGCGATTTTGTGAGTGTTTACTGAAGTGTGCTGTAATTATTAAGTTTATTTCAACTATTTTTTATGTTGAAAGTGTTCAAAGAAAAACCACTTCAATTTACATTATATGAAGTTATCATAGTTATTTACAGTTCCCGATATAGACGTTTGTATTCCTAATTTGGACCCGATAGGAGCCTATATATACTTCATGCAATATGAAAGTTCCGACAAAATCACATACATCATATTTCTTACTTTCTAGTTCGTTTTGAAAATTCTAGACTTTCATAGACTTTCAAGCAAAAGGCAATTACTTGAGTAGAGTAAATCAAGGTTTTATAAACATCGGAAAATTAATTCCATCCTTATTAAGGCCTGCTTTATTCTTAATTGCTGAAATAATATTTATTGCTTTTTAGCCGGTTTGAAGAGTTGCCTTCATTGAGATATGATTGAAAACTAGCCAGGAAAGTCGATGTATAATTGCATTTTCTTTTTTAATACGTCGAACTGTTCTCTGGAGGTACTAGTGCAAAGCATTTTTATTGTAAGATTAAGACTGGCAGTTTCTTTCTAAATGCCCTACACTTTGACACAAAATAAGTCCAACTCATTAGATAGGATTTATTCGGAAATAACTCCTGACCGAACCTTTCACCAGAATTGACTACGTGCATTAAAGTATTAGTGTGAGAGCACTTAACCAAAATACGCCTAAACTTTGCTTCACTTGTAATGTTTTCAACAAACAAGAAAGGCAAAAATTTTAATGTTCCTTAAGTACTCAGTTTGTCACATTGCCGGAGTTACACAATGGGCACGAAATGGGATCCTGTTTAAACATGCTGCACTTTCCTTAATACAGGGCTATATGGGCTTCAAACGTGATAAATAAAGGGCTTTGTTGCCTGCTATGTCTCACTCACTGAAAATATGTATTCAAAGGTCACCAGTTCTTTACCAAAGTGCGCGATTTGAATAATGAACCTGGCTTAAACCACGGCCTTCTCTTTTTTTTGTTAGGTCTGAGTCGAAGATTTTATAGAAGTGTATATAGGCTTATATCGGGTACAGTGTAAACGTGTAAATGCATATATAGGGTACCATAAGTAAGTCGCTCTTAGTAAATAATTATAGGAAAACCAGGTGGTTATGAAAGTTTAATATTTTTAATCCATACCAGTTAAGTGCCGCAGTCTGGTCTGCGACATGCTTCCTATGCTTATTTTTCTTAATATGCATACCCTGTTGCTAGTTCGCTTTAGATTGAAATTATCAAATTTGACAACCACCTTGTGCATCTACAAGTATTCACATTGACTAAGACACCGTACCATATAAAATTCTTTACGGGTTCAAGTTGAACTCAATATAAACGTTTATATACTTCTTAAAAATGGGGGATTCAGACACAACAAGAAAAAGGACAGGGTTTGTTAATATCCAGGTTTTTTCTTGTCAATCTTAGATTTACATAACCACTTGCTATACAGGGTGTCCCAGACTCAAGTGTGCGATTGTATATGGCCGTATGAAAATAAAATAAATCTAAAATTACTTTTCCAAATATCAGTTAAAGTTTTAGTTTTTGAGTTATAAAATATTTAAGCTGATCCAATCAGGAGCGCCGTATGAGTCATGTGTGCGTGAGCAGGATTCCAACGTAGTGTTCTACCGTCGCTAACCCTACCTCTGCGCTCGCTTCGATAACAATACGTAGGAATCCCGCTCATGCACACACGACTGTTTATACGGCGCACCTGATTGGATCAGCTTAAATATTTTATAACTCAAAAACTAAAACTTCAACTGATATTTGGAAAAGGAATTTTAGATTTTTATTTTTATTTTTATACGGCCATATAAAACCGGACACTTGAGTCTGGGACACCCAGTATTTTGATGAGCCTGATAACTTCCTGGATCTCCTTGTGTCGCTGAGTTATATATCCATTTTTATCGGGCCCCCGATATTTGGGCCTAATTTTCTTTGCCTCTGTATTTTACATATTTAAACAGAGCAAAGGTAAGTTTGTATAATTTTTCGCTGGAACTGTGTAAAAAGGTTGCGTTCTTGTGTAAACAATTTTTGCTGATATATAAAAGGAATTTTCTAAAAATGAATACCAAATAGTAATTTTCAGTTGTAAATTGGCATTCACGTAACTTACATCACGTTATTTTTGTTATGTAAAGCATTTGTAATTTAATATATAATTAAATATGTTTTTAAATATATAAAGTGTTTATCGGGTACGGTATAAGTACATTTGGATGGACCCAATAAGCTCCTTTGTATCTTTGTTTCACTGAGGTAGATAGATAGATAAACGTTTATTTTTTAGCCTGCTGGCCTTAAAAAATTGACTTTCTTACACTTCCATTTTTTTACAGAATTTTCTTAAAACTAACCCTTAAAACTAACACCCTTCCACACCTTATCTCTAACGCCGCTCGCTCTTATCGCATTGCCTTCCTCGCTTTGCCTCGCCTCGCTCGCATGTCCCTACTTTCTTGCTTGTCTCGAATTACCAAACTCTGCCTCCGCGACTAATACCTAATACTTATCTACTATTTACAATATTTACATTTACTTATATTTACTTCCTCCTCTATTTGCAATCTTTCCTTCTCCATTCCTCTTCCTCCTTCCTTCTCTTCTTCTCCGTCTTACCCAATAATCCTTTCACCCATGCTACTGCCCTTTTGTCCCCCCTTTCATGCATCAATACCTCTATGCTTATCCCACTCCTTTCCACCTCCACGCACTCCTCCAACCAGTGCTCCACTCTTGCCTCCCCCTTCCCACATAGTTCACACATCATCTTTTCCCTAGCGAGCCAGAACCTATTGAAACCCTCCATGCACCCACATCTCATCCTCGCTATAAGCTCCTGACTTCCTTTCTCTCCTTTCTCACACAAATATTGCGCTCTCGCCCTTGGCATAATCCACACATAGTTCCCATTCAACCTTGTCTCTCTTATTCTCTCTTCCCCTGCTGTCTTCTCTCTCTCCATGCTGTTTTTCTTAACCAACTCATATACCTTCCTTCCTTCCTCATGAATCCTTCTCAATTCCTCCATATGCAGTCCATTCGTTCTAAAATACCTTTCTCTTTCAATCTCCATCTTCCCACCCCCTCTCCTGTTCTCCTTCTCCCACCAACACTCCCTAACCAGCTTACTTCCCCCCTCTTCCAAAAATTTCTCCTCATATTTACACGCTCGACTCCCCGCTAGAATCCCTACACTCGTTCTCCCCGTCTCCCTCCTGACAATATAATTAGGCGTGTTCCTTGCCAACCCCAGTGTCCACTTTACAAATCTCTCCTGTATCCTATTTACCTCTTCGCTTTCCTTCCACCCCCACACCTCTACTCCATACAATAGCACACTCATCACTAGTGAGTCAAACAATTTCATTCTCCTTCCAAAATCATCTGCGAATAACTTCTTTCCCAACCCCCACACCTGCCTCATCACCACATTTGCCCTCCTCACTCTCTCTTTTATGTGACCATCCACTCCGCCATTCCTCCGAAACAAGAAGCCCAGGTACACAAACTCTTTCACCGCCTCCACCGCCTTTCCCTTCCACTTCCACTCCCCTTCCTTATCCCTTCCACCTCCTTTTCTGAAAACCATAACCTTGGACTTTTCCGCATTCAGTTCTAACCTGTTCTTATCCAGGTATCTTCTCAACCTCTTCATCATTTCCTTTAAGGCCTCCTCGCTTTTTGCCAACAACACTATGTCATCTGCATACGCTACCGACCAAATTCTAACCCCTCCTATCCTGACTCCTCCTAACACTCCGGCCTCCAGCTTACTTTCCATATCCGCAATTAAAATCGCAAAAAGCGTCGGGCTAAGCGGACACCCTTGTATTAACCCCCTATCCATCCAGAATCCCTCCGAAATCCCCTGTCCTCCTCTTACCTTATCTTTGGTTTCTTCATATATCTCCCTTACCCTCTCGATCAGGCCTCTCTCCTCTCCGCTCTGCTCCATCGCCTTTCACACCCTCCCCCTACCCACCGACGGAAACGCGCCTTTCAGATCCGCAAAAAACGCGTACACTCTCGACCCCTTCTTCGCTAATTCTCTATCCACCACGTGCTGCAAAACGTAGATATTGTCGATAGTACTCCTACCTGCCCTAAAGCCCGTCTGCGTCTCTGGCAATATTCCTTTCCCCTCGACATCCTTCCGCAGCCTCTCCGCTACTACCATCGCATATACTTTATACGCCGTATTCATTAGCGTAATCCCCCTATAATTTTCCTGCCTATCCCTATCTCCTTTCTTATACAGAGGCACTATTAATCCTTCTCTCCACCCTCGTGGGAATCCCTCCCCCCTCCATACTTTCTTCACTACCTCCTTCAGCCTCTCCCTAACCTCTTGTGTACTAAACAGCCATGCTTCGTTCTCTAGCCCATCCAGCCCTGCTGATTTTGACCTTTTTAACTTCCTTATCTGTTTCTCTATCTCCTCGTCATTCAACTCCTCCATCTCTGCCTCCCCCGTTCTTCTACTCCCATCATCTCTCTTCCTTGAATCTGAGCCATGAAATGATTCTTTAAAAAACTCCCTCCATTCCTCACTCCCTATCTTGTCGCTTATCCCTACTCTATGCTTCCTAAACCTATTTATTATCTTCCAGACGTCCCCTTCTGTCTTAACATTTCCTAACTCCTCCTCCAGCTCTTTCTCCTTTTCCTGTTCTTTCTTCTTACACATCAATCTAAAGCCCTTCCTCATTTCTACGTAGTCCTCCCTTTTCGCAGTACCCTCTTTCCACTTCTTATACTTCCTCTTCACCTTTCTTTTCATCTTTTTACATTCCCTATCCCACCACGGCTTCACCATTCCTTTCTTCTTCTTTTTGAATACCTTCTTTTGCACGCACCCTTTCACTTTCTCTTTTAAATCCTCCCATATCTCTTCCACCGTCTCCCCTTCGAAGCGTACCTTCCCTAACTGCTCCTTATATTTCTCTACCGCCTCCCTCGTCCAGCTAACCCTCTCCCCCGTCGACACTTCTTCCCCACCTTGCCTGCCGCCGTTCTCACCCCTTATCCACAACCCTAATGGCTGATGGTCTGATACTACCCTCCCTTCTACTGCGAATCTCTCCATCTCCTCCTACCCTTGCATATTCATAACTACATAATCTATTACCGATACCCCCACCTTACCTATGTATGTGTATTCTCCCTCTTCGTCCCCAGTTGCCATACCATTTGCCACCGCCCAGCCTCTATCCTCCATCCAGTCCCTTAGAATCTCCCCCTCCTTATTTATTAACCTATCCTTCGAATTCCTTTCGAAGCTCTCCCCTTCCCTGTAAAGGCCCCCTTCCCTCCCCATCCTCGCGTTAAAGTCCCCACCCAGTACCACCATACCCTCTTCTCTTTCACCCAACAGGTTTTCCACCCTTTCTTTAATTCTTTCCATCCCATCCTTATTGTACACTGTCACAAACTTACACATTACCCCTCCTATCTTTACTTTCCTCATTTGCACTCCCTCTACCTCTTCCTCTCCGTGAGCTTCTTCCTCTAATCCATCTCTAACCCCCGTTATAATTCCCCCACTAACCCTTCCGTTCTTCTTCACTCTGACCGCCTCCTGGAGTCTCCACCTATACCCCCTTGGCAGCTTTGGCTCTATTCTATCCCATTCCTTTTTTTCCACCCACGTCTCTACCAGTCCTACCACATCATATTCCTGGATATACCTAGAGAACGCCTCATCCTTCTTCTTTATCCCTGCTACGTTCCAGTAAAGCACCTTCAAAACTCCTCTACCCTGCATTACCCCCACCCCCCTACTTCCTACGAAACAAATTCCCCTGCACTTCCTTCAACACCTCTTTCTTCTCGTCCCACACCCACATTTTTTCGTCTATTTTTATTTTCCGATATCCTACCTTCGCCGATCTCCCTTCACTCCTCTCCCTCCTAGCCCTGTCGTACAGCATTCTCTGTACATCCCTTTCCTTTCTCGTCAAATCGTGATCGATGAAAACTTCCTTATCCTTTATCCTATTTTTATTTCGCATTACCCCCAATTTTTCTTCCCAGCTCTCCAACTCCACAACCGCCACTTCTTTCTCCTTTCTCCCCTCCAACTTAACTTTCCCTACTCTGCCATTATTCCACCCTATGGTCTGTAGCAGCGCTTCCACGCCCTCCCTTTCTTCCCCGCTCTTCATCTTCAACCCTCTTATCACAATATTATTTCTCCTGTCTGCCTTCTCCTTTCTCTCCATTATCAACTCCATTGCCCTTATCCTTTCCCTATCCGCCCTCTCCTCCTTTTCATTCCAACGCTCTCCCACTTTCTCTTCTATCATATTCCCTAACCTCTCCCAAATACCTTTAATCTCGCCCCCGCTACCCCCTTCTCCTATTTCCATTTCCGTCCTGCCCTCCACCTTCTCAAGCCTTTTTTCCGTCCTTTTTATCCACGCCCTAATCTCCTCTTCCATCTGTTTTATTTTAACTTCTTTTTCTTTTCTTTCCCTCTCTAACCCATCTACTCTCTCTCTCTCAGCTCTTTCAACTCCTTTTCCCATTTCTCATCTCTGATTCGCAAGTCCTCCCTCATGCCTTCCATTTGCTCCTTAGTCCCCCTTACGTCCTCCCTCAGCCCCCTGATCTCGCCTAACAACATCCCGAGAGCCTCCTTTTCCAACATCCCCTCCATTTTTTTGGGGGGTGACCTAGGTGTTATCCCGCTTTTTTTAAACGGGCTCTCGACCTCGCTTTTCTCCGGACTCTCTTGGCTGTCTCTCTTCCTTTTCAAGAGATCCTCCCGTCACTTGCGTTTGACGCTCTCTCCCTTACCTTCTCGCTTCCTTCGTTGCCACCGTCCCGATTTCTCCCTCTCCCCGACGCACCGCTCGACACCGGGCGACGCGTTGTTGGCCGTCGTGGCTTGTCGAAAATTCCCTCCCCGTCGGTTTCACTACCAGCACTGCCAGTACTCTCGCTGCCCACCTCCCGCTCTACCGCCGGTAACTGGGACCTATCCATGCAGTACGTGCCGCAACCGACAGATGTCTCTGGAAAATGTTGGCGTCTTTCGCCGCCAAATTTTCCTTTCTTTCCCCCCTTTTTTTCAATTCCTCAGTCCCTGCCGACACCCCTTTCTCTCCCTTAGCATCCCCTAACTTTGGGAGAACCACCCTTGACCCCTCGAAAGCCCAAGCCTCCTGACCACGAACTCCCCCGATTACTTGCCAACCTAACCTCACTTTCCCTATTCAGCTAGATACCACCTCCCACCCACGCTGAAACTCACTTTTTATCTCCCCAATTCACCCCCACACAACCCTACTCACCTCCTCGGCTTCCACCCTCACACTCCACTCACACCTTCCACACAAATTCCGTAAAATTCTCTCTCCACCTGTCACTAAACACGTTCTCACTGAGGTATATATCCGTGTTTATTGGGTCCATGACATTTGATCCTAATTTTCTTTGCCTCTGTACTTTACATCCTCAAGTGAAGTAAAGGTAAATTTCTATGATTGTTCGCTGAAGCTATATAAAGAGGTTGCGATCTTATGTAAACAATTTTTTCTGATATATAAAAGAGATTTTCGAAAAATGATTACCAAATAGTAATTTTCAGTTGTAAATTGGCGTTCACGTACTTTACATCACGTTCTTATTGTTATGTAAAGCATTTGCTATTTAATATTTGATATAGAATTCAAGAGGATTCTACAGAATTCAAGATAATTCTACAGAATTCAAGAGTCTTTTACAGAATTTAAGATAATTTTTACGGAAATCAAGAGAGTTCTACTCAATTCAAAAGAATTATACAGATTGCACAAGAATTCTGCCGAACTCAAGAGAATTCTATTAAATTCAAGAGAATTCTGCTCAACTCACGAGAATTCTGCCAAACTTAAGAGAATTCTACGGAATTGAAGAAAATTCTACAGGCTTCAAGAGAATTATACGGATTTTAAGAGAATGCATAAATAAAGAGAATTCTACGGTATTCACGAGATATTTATACAGAATTCCACAGAATTATGATTAATTCAAGGGAATTCTGCCTAGCTCTAGAGAATTCTTTTTATTTCGAAAGAATTTTGCCGATTTCAAGAATATTCTGCTAAATTTGAATGAAAACAGGATAATTTGACTAGATTTAAGAGAATTCTGCCAAACCTACGAGAATTCTACTGAATTCAAGAGAATTAAACAAAGTTTAAGAAAATTTTACATATTTCAAGAGAATTCTACAGAATTCAAGAGAATTCTACAGAATTCAAGATAATTCTACAGAATTCAAGAGTCTCTTACAGAATTTGAGATAATTTTACAGAAATCAAGAGTGTTCTACTCAATTCAAGAGAATTATACAGATTGCATGAGAATTCTGCCGAACTCAAGAGAATTCTATTAAATTCAAGAGAATTCTGCTCAACTCACGAAAATTCTGCCAAACTTAAGAGAATTCTACTGAATTGAAGAAAATTCTACAGACTTCAAGAGAATTATACGGATTTTAAGAGAATGCATAAATAAAGAGAATTCTACGATATTCACGTATTCTGTCATCTAACAGAATTCCACAGAATTATGATTAATTCCATGGAATTCTGCCTAACTCTAGAGAATTCTTTTGAATTCGAAAGAATTTTGCCGATTTCAAGAATAAATGCTAAATTCGAAAGAAAACAGGATAATTTGACTAAATTTAAGAGAATTCTGCCAAACCTAGGAGAATTCTACTGAATTTAAGAGAATTAAACAAAGTTTAAGAGAATTTGACGTATTTCAAGAGAATTCTACAGAATTCAAGATAATTCTGCAGAATTCAAGAGTCATTTACAGAATTTGAGATAATTTTAGGGATATCAAGAGAGTTCCAATCAATTCAAGAGAATTATACAGATTGCACGAAAATTCTGCGCAACTCAAGAGAATTCTATTAAATTCAAGAGAATTCTGCTCAACTCACGAGAATTCTGCCAAATGTAAGAGAATTCTACTGAATTGAAGAAAATTCTACAGACTTCAAGAGAATTATACGGATTTGAATAGAATGCATAAATGCATAAATGCAGAATTCCACAGAATTATGATTAATTCAAGGGAATTCTGCTTAACTCTAGAGAATTCTTTTGAATTTAGAAGAATTTTGCCGATTTCAAGAATATTCTGCTAAATTCGAAAGAAAATAGGATAATTTGACTAAATTCAAGAGATTTCTGCCGAACCTAGGAGAATTCTACTGAATTTAAGAGAATTAAACAAAGTTTAAGAGTATTTTACATATTTTAAGAGAATTCTACTGAATTTAAAAGAAATATACACAATTCAAGAGAATTCTACTGAATTTACGAGATATTTTTACAGAATTCCAGAGAATTATGTTAAATTCGAGGAAAATCTACTGAATTGAGGAGAATTCTACATTATTCAAGAGAATGCTGTTCATCTCAAGAGAATTCTGCCGAACTTTAGAAAATTCTGCTGAATTGAAGAGAGTTTTGCCGAACTTAAAACAGTGCTACTGAATTCAAGTGAATTTTACATAATTCAAGAGAATTCTGCTGAAATCAAAATAATTCTACAGAGTTAGAGAGAATTTCGCTGATTTTAAGAAAATTCTGCTGAATTCAAGAGATTTCTTCAGAATTCAGGAGAATTCCCCTGAATTCTCGAAAATTCTACTAAATTGAAGGAAATTTACAGAATTCAAGGAAATTTACAGAATTCATGAGAATGTTGTCTAACTTCGTTGATTGTGGAAAATATTGTTTGCAATTTTTGTATCTCGTTGACGTGTGAAGTTACACCCAAGAGTCACAACCTACTGGAAAAGCGAACGGAGGACAAATTATACGAACTGAACTTGTTTATGCACACACTCTTGTCGATGGCACATGGACTGTCGACCTTCTGACGCGTGTAGTGATGGGCACTGCTCGGCCTGACTGTGGTAATACCTGACCTGAGCGGTAATGTCCGTTCATGACGGTAAAAGTTGGTAAAACGCAGTCAGACCCAAATATCTCCAACAGGAAGGTTTTTTTTTATAGAAAAAAGTGGTTTCGTTGTTAGGACGTACCCTATGCTAAACTTGTACAAAAAATTTTTCGGTTCTAAATGTTCCAGTTATTCTCAAAGTTATAAAAATGCGAAAAAGCTGAGCATAGCAGACGACAGTATTGACAGTTTCGTGCGAGTTTCGAGGGGAATTTGAAAATTACACTTTCCAAATAGACAAATTACATCGAAAATCTGTTGCATTTATCAAGTAATATTTTCAAAATAATATTTAGGAGTGTGCTAAGTTATTTTGAATATCATTTCAATGAATATGATACTTAAACATTAAGTTAAGTACTGTGTATAGTATAGGTTATATTCCCTAAATGGAAATACTGTTTTTTTTGTCTTTATTTCATTGTGAGAAGTTGTAGGCTCCGGAAGCTACGATCATGGTTCTTTAAAAGCAACCAATCCCGACGCAACTGGAACGTGTACGTCATCCGCTTCTGCTCCTTCTGTCCTAGAAGGTAAGCAAGAGCGGGAAATTTACGCGAGCAAACATCGGGCAACACTGTTCCTTGGAGTCAGGTCTCTAGCCGCGGATGATCTTACGCGGCAGACGAGACAGTTGGAGATGAAGTTTCACCTCTGGATACTTTTTTAGAGCTACCAATCTTTGTAGAATGTTATGAGGAACAGTGTTGACGGACCAGATGAAGTGATCCAAGAAGAACAGCCTTTTGCATCCGGTTCGCGATGGAATGAGCCTGACGCTGGCAAGCCGGAATCTTGTTGAGTTGGCTAATAAATGAAGCTTTCATACCTCCAAGACAGCCGATTATGAGAACTACAAGATGGACTTTGAAGCCTTGGTACAGCCTGCTCAGCTCGAAAAGAAGTGCTTGATATTTCGCCCGTTTTTCTTCCTCCTTTGCCGTGATATTACCATCGGCTGGTGCCGAGAATTCAATCACGTAAATGATCTTGTTCTTCAGATCTTGGAGGACAATATCAGGCTTCGTAGCACTGATACGTTGAGTGGTCGAGAATGAGAAATTCCAGTAGATCTTACACTGATCATTCTCCACAACGGACTCGAGTTCCCCCTGGGCGTATGGCAAGACGGGCAATAGATCAACACCATAGAAGTGCCTCAGATGGTAATATAACACTTTTAGAGCCGCATTGTGTCTCTCTTTGTACCCGTATCGTGCATATTTTGAGCATCCACTGAGAACATGTCCAAGTGTTTCTGGCTCTTGCTTGCACGCTCGGCAGTTGGTATCGCCTACAGGTATATTCATTATGCGCTCGCGGTAAACTAAGGTGTCTATAACGCCATCTTGACAGGCAAAAAGAAATCCCTCGGTCTCCGATTTTAATCCAGCAGACTTAAGAAACATGTTGGACAGACCCATGGAGAGCTCTTCTCTACGTATAATGCCGTAGAATTTACCATGAAGGGGCTTGTCAGCATGTTCTCTTAGTAGAAGCGTATGTTCTGCTTCCTGTACACGACTTTTGAGCACCAAAGGTGTTAGTGACGCTAGGCCATGTGTAGTGTCGCTGGAATCAAATGGGAGGCCAAGCTCCTCTGCGGCCCTATCTGCGGCACGATATAGAAACGCCGCAGCATTGACGACTTCATGTTGATGTACTAGTCGCATAAGAAAATCTGTGCTGTTTAGAACTGAGCAGGCTGTAGCCAGAACCGTTCTGCGATGAAGACACTCTAAGCTCAGCAAGCCTCTACCCCCTTTATCTCGAGGGAGGTATATTCGAGGTACGGAAGATCTAGGATGATGACTTCGATGGATTGTCATCATCTTGCGTGTGCTTCGGTCAAGTTGCTTCAACTCATCGACGTTCCATTTTACTGCACCAAACGTGTAGAGCAGTATAGGAACGGCCAGCAAATTGGTCGCCTGGATCTTATTCTTTCCAGATAATTCGGAAGCCCAAATTTTTCTGAGAATTTCGCGATACCTTTTTCCAAGATCCGTTTTTAACGCAAGCACATCATGGGTTTCCGCTTGCGGTATTCCAAGATATGTATATGTTTCTCCAATACCAAGATGTTGAATGGTATTTCCGCCGATGAGTTGAACATCCTGATCGTGACCCGATGATGTAGTTTCTAGTCTTCCTTGGTGTAGGTGGACGCAGGCACACTTGTCCAGTCCGAAGCTCATGCCAATCGCTTTAGAGTACCTATTCACCGCCTCCACAAGGATGTTAAGGTCCTCTTTCGAGGAAGCAAAGAGTTTAAGGTCGTCCATGTATAAAAGGTGGTTGACCTTATGTTCTCTTTTGTTCGGCGGGCCACATAGGTATCCAGAGCTTTTGCCTCGGAGCACAATAGATAGAGGCAAGAGGGAGATGCAGAAAAGTATCGGACTTAGAGAGTCTCCTTGGAAGACTCCCCTCTTATATGTGATATAGCTTGTAGTCACTTGTCTTTTGTCAGATGTTATGACAAATCTTGTCCGCCACAAGAGCATAAGCTCTTTTATGCATCTCACTATTTTTGGATGCACCTCCATGCATTCAATGAGCTTAATAAGTAGCTCATGGTTCGTGTTATCGAATGCCTTACGGTAGTCAATCCAAGCCATGGACAGATTGCGTCGATACCTGATCGAGTCCTGGGTGATACACCTGTCTATTAACAGGTTCTCCCTGCAACCTGCCAGACCTCTCTTGCATCCACGTTGTTCAACTATTGCACTCCATACCGGCTCGATAGATGTTAATATCCTCTCTTTGAGGATGCCAGTGAATAGCTTGTAGCTGGTGTTTAAACAAGCTATGGGCCTGTAGTTCTTTGGACTTGACAAATCTCCAGTCTTAGGAATCAATACCGTGCGTCCTTCCACTAGCCACTGCGGAACTGGTTGTTCTCCGTTTAAGAAAGTAGTAAATATACGAGCTAGATGTTGGTGCGTAGAAGTAAACTTCTTCCACCAAAAGTTGTTGATTTTATCTGGCCCGGGCGCTGAAAAGTTCTTAGTTCTAGCGATAACTTTCTTCACTTCTTCAGCAGTAATTAGTGGACACTCTTCCTCTGGACCTTGTAACCTTTGCCTTTGGCAAAAGTTACGAAAGAGTGATATATCTGAAGCGTCTTCATTTAGCTGATAAGTATCTGCATACACTTGTTCCCAGAAGACTTGAATCTCTTCTCGACTAGGCGGATTTTTAACGGCACGTGACGTTTTATTGAACAGACGGGAAGGATGAGTAGAAAAGGTGGAATTTTCCTGAATCCACTTTACTCGCCGTTCAAGGCGCTGTTTCGCTGTTGAAAGAGATCTTATTTTTTGCGTCCAGTGCTGCTTGATGGTCAACAGTTTACACTTGTTCAGCGTGTGATTTGCTTTCCTCAAGTTTCGAGCAAGTGCCCTAACTTTTGGAGTGAATTTTTTATTTAATGTTATGTAGCTAATCACGTACTGAATATTTGATGCATGCCGTCTCGCCGTTTCAATTTTGAATTGAAGCTGTGCAATACGCTCGCGAGTCTTACTCAGACGTACTGAAGTTTCGTTACTTCTACTGTCGCTAAGCATGGACACCGCCTTCTCGTAAACAACGCAGTTCAGATTCCAGAGATTAACATCTTCGGGGAGCAAATCGGGGAGAGCAGTATTAGCTTCAGCTAATTTGTCCATCCTGAGAAAGACTTTTTGGTGGATAGATCTCCTATTTCTCATGTTAGCATTATCGGCTATCTGCAAAGGTGGTCTTGCTGGAACGTGTGGAATGTTCGATGGAGGATGTTGCTCTTCTTCTTGTTGATAAAGAGCTTCATATCCGTTTTTTCGCAAAAAGGATACCTGATCTCTTAAATACTGAGGCGTTTGATGAGCATATTCCGGGTGCATATTGACCCAACGGTCATGTAACCTCTGCATGAATCCTCTTCGCGCCGGTGAGCTTCTTTGCCAACAGGTAAGGATGTCTCTCCTGAGTTGGTCTGACCATTTAAATCGATGTTCTCGCGTTTGTCCGGGGCCATTGCCTGGTCGTCGCCTCGGTTCGGTCCTATTGCCACTCCCAACTGAACCATGGCCTCCATCCGAGAGAGGCCTATTGTGGGTGGCACTGCGCGATACTGGTGTCGTAACCGCATAATTCATTGCATTGGGGAGTTAGCCCAAAGCAACGTGGCTGACTGCAAGAGCCGAAGCTCTCGGGCGATGGGGTCGCCACATCCCTACGCTCTTTATTATTATTATTATTATTATTATTATACCATTAAGCCATTTCCCTTTCGGGGTAGGCGTGACTTGCTCGGTTGGAAAGTAGAGTGTGTAGGTGGGTATATAGATATAAGGTAGATAGGTATACAGGTGTTAGGTATAGATATTTTAGATTTATCTGGAATTCCCAGGTTGCTGATCAATCTCTCTAGCGATCACCCCAGGTGAAGAGCCTCACAAAATTGTTATGTGTGGTTCCCTACTTGGGCCCATTAAGTATCCAAGGTCTTTGTTTCAGGCGTCATTCACTCTAATGTCACTCTGTTTACAAACTATTTGTCGCCACACTTTTCTGTCCTGGCATACTACTCTAGCTTCCTTCACGTCCATGCATTTTTTCATGCAAGCTCTTGTCTTTCTATGGCTTCTTATGTCTCTACGGATCAATTTCTCATTTACAGATTCTAACCATTCTTTCGGCGGTCTACCTCTGGGTCTTTCTACCATTTACTTTACCTTTATACACTTGTTTGGTCAGTCGTTCATCCTCCATTCTTTAAAGATGTCCGAACCATCTTAACTGATTTCTTCCCCATGTCCAATGTAATCTTAAGTAGACTAACTCCTTTTGCCGAGGAAATCATTGGGGATTACCAGTGTGGATTCCGCCGAAACCGATCTACAAGCGATCAAATGTTTACAATTAGACAACTGTTAGAAAATAAATGGAAATTTAATGAAGTAGTGCATCAGCTATTTGTCGATTTCAAAAAAGCTTACGACTCTATTATACGCGAGCGAATGTACTGGATCCTAGAGTTCTTGGGTGTACCAAGAAAATTAGTTAGACTTACCGAAATTTGCTTAAGCGGCAGTAGGGGTAGAGTACGTGCAAACGGAAGTTTATCGGAAGAGTTTTCGATCCGCGATGGCCTGAAACAGGGCGATGCACTTTCGTGCGTCCTTTTCAACTTAGTTTTAGAATACGTGGTCCCCTCCCTAGGGATCGCGGGACCTTGTAGCTGGTGGGAGGGCTTACGGGTCTCATTGACCACAGATCCGAAATAGGTGAACCTGAGGGGCCGCATCGCGAGGTGTGGCTACTCTGGGGAACTGACGGACTCTGGTCGGTGAGACTTAAACCAAGGAGCGATCCTTCCAGGGGGTAATGGCAAAGCCCACTGGAATATCGAGAGCGCGAGTTCTCATGCTCCCAAGCTAAGATGTGATCGCCGTGTCGAGGGCTGAATGGCACCAGGGTCAACAAATCCTTGGACGCCCGGTCTGCCCCCCTCAGTAGAGGTGGTCAGGCGGGGGTTTCAAAGGAGGTGTCTTAACGGAGACTTTGGGACACCAGGTCGAATCCCATAGTATTTAGACCCGCCCCCTGCAAGCGGGGCTCTGTGGGGGGTGTTTCCTATTTCCCTAGCTTCTCGTGGGACATGAATGTTTCCAACAAATTTTAAAAAACAAAATATAAACGATGAGGGATCCGTTTCGGGTCCATCATCCAACCCACCGCCAAAAGAGGGAGGCTCCGTAGGGGGCAACCCTCCAGAGGCGGTGCGAAATAATGAAGATGGTTGAGACAATTATGTCGAAGCCGTGGAAGTGCAGCTAACGGAACTCTCCGTAGGGAAGAGGCACCGTAGCGGAGCACAAAGAAGGAGAGCCCGTAATGCGCGGCTCGCAAACAGCAGCCAAGGCTCCTCACAGGGGGCAGTGGCTGCTCAAACTTTACCCGGAGCAACTCCTCAGGCTTATTCTATAGGCAAGAGGAAGAAGGGCTCCGCAGAAACTCCCCCAAACAGGGAGTTGAAACGGCAGAAGGCTCTGGTAACACAGGGCCTTACTTTCGCGCAGATGGCCAACAACGCCCTGGTGAGAGTTGTCGTTGCGTCGGGTTATCCTGATGACTGTCTAACTCTCGAGGATTTGGACAGGTTGAGGGATGAAATCTCAAAAGGGATTGACGCGTTACCCCGTGAGGGACGCGCCCCCAGATTCAACGACATCTTCATTAGGTCGGGCGCTATCGTTGTGGAGGCCGCGGATATCTGGTCGCGAGACTGGATTGTGGAGAAAACCCCAATGTTCAGGCTTAGAGAAGGTCTGAACTTGGAAGTCAAGGGGACGGAGTGTCTGCAAAGATACCGCAGAGCGACCGTACTAATTCCCGGTAATCCCGAGAGTCCGGCGACCGTTCTGGGGCGCCTGAGTTTTCAGAACCCGTCGCTACGAACTGATTCGTGGAAGGTGTTTTCCGACAGGCAGGGATCCAGGCCGAAGGGGAGAGGCTGGATTCTAGTCGTTAGTCTTCCCGAATCTTCAATCAGAGCCCTTGCGGCTCTAGATTATCGTCCCTATCTAGGGGCGAGTAGGGTTACCTTCCGGGTGACCCAACTGGGATCCGCAGGGGTCCCAGAAGCGTCCGGAGGTGCCCCGAACTAGCCTTTCAATGGCTGAGACGGGAATCTCCATTACGCAGATTAATTTGCACCACAGCAAAGGCGCCTCGGCGGTTTTAGCCAGACGCATGTCTGTGGAGCAGACAGGGCTCGCCCTAATCCAAGAACCCTGGTTATACAGGGAAAGGATTTGTGGCTTGTCAGGATGTGGCTCCATATATAAGGGGCCACGCGAAAAAACGCCAAGGGCATGCATAGCCGTCAAGGGTATGGATGCGATCTTGGTGCCTAAATTCTGCTCTAGAGATCTCACCGTTATTAAGGTGAGACTCAGGGGCAGTAATGGAGAGAGGTTAGAGGTATTTCTTGCCTCGGCTTATTTCCCTGGCGACGCCGAGGGACCCCCGCCTCCCAGAGAGGTGGAGGCTCTAATTCGGTATTGTCAAGTGAACAAGATCCCTCTGCTGTTGGGCTGTGATGCAAACTCTCACCACACGGTGTGGGGAAGCACAAACATCAATGACAGAGGTAGAGATTTAATTGAATACATAGCGGGCACAGAGCTGGAGATTCTGAATCGGGGTGATACTCCCACATCCCAGACTAAAAACAGGAGTGAGGTTCTCGATTTGACTCTATGTTCAGGTGCACTGAGGAGCAGGGTAGTGGATTGGAGAGTTTCCAATGAGGATTCTCTTTCGGACCACAAACACATTGTGTTTCGATTAACCCTAGGTAAACCAGTGGTTTCTAATATCAGAAACCCCAGAAATACACTTTGGGACTCATATAAAGAGGAACTCAAAGGGAGGCTTGCGGAATTTCCCACAAGCTATGGTACCATTGATGAGTTGGAGCACGCCGCAGATTTTCTGCGAAGGGCTCTGACAACATCATATGAGAACAATTGCCCTACAAGCACAATTAAGTCTAGGAAGGGAGCAGAATGGTGGAACACCCACCTGGAGAAACTCCGTAAAAAGACAAGAATGTTGTGCAATAGGGCAAATAGAACTAAATTGCCTTCGGACTGGGACATCTATAAGACGGCCCAGTGTGAATACAATAAAAACATAAGGAAGTATAAGCAGGAAGATTGGAGGGGCTTCTGCGAGGAATCGAAAAACATTCCGGAAACAGCGAGGCTCCACAAGATCCTGGCGAAAAATCCGGAAGCTCGCCTCGGGCTCATAAAGCTCGATAATGGTGAGTTTGCCGAAGATGAAGAAGCAACGCTGGATCACCTGATGGAAGTTCACTTCCCGGGTTTTCAGCGAATCCGAACCGACCAAGAGGAGGAAGGCCGGGGCCAAGGTGTGGAAAGGGCCGATTGGAATTTCGCCGCTAAGGTCGTTGATTACAAATAGGTGGAATGGGCCGTAGGGTCATTCTGTCCCTTTAAATCACCAGGAGCGGATGGCATTTATCCAGTGCTTTTACAAAAAGGCATGGATGTAGTCGTCCCTCCTCTGACAAAATTATTTAGGGCAAGTATAGCCCTTAAACACGTGCCATCGGCATGGAAGGATGGCAGAGTGGCCTTCATACCCAAACCTGGGAGGGAGGGTTACACTGCTGCCAAAGATTTCCGACCGATCAGCCTAACGTCTTTTATCTTGAAGACGCTGGAGAAGCTGGTCGAGAGATACATTAGGGATGAGGTGCTCTTGGCCTCCCCGCTACATAAAGGGCAGCATGCTTTCCAAGCAGGCTGTTCGGTAGAAACTGCGCTTCATGCTGTTGTGGCAAAATTGGAGCATCAGTTGGAACAAAAGGGGTGCGCTGTGGGCGCTTTCTTGGATATAGAGGGTGCCTTCAGCAATACTCCTCCAGAAGTCATCTGTCGAGAAGCTTTGAGATGTGGTGTGCCGGACCAGCTAGTTTGCTGGATAGGAAGCATGCTGCATCGAAGAAGACTCGAAACCAGATGGGGTGAAGGCCTAGTAAGGGGGATAGCTCCGCGGGGTTGCCCACAGGGGGGTGTCCTGTCGCCCCTCCTGTGGTGCATTGTAGTGGACGGCCTTCTTCGAAGGCTAAATAATGAGGGGTACTATACTCAGGGATACGCGGATGACTTTGTAATCCTAGTCAGGGGGGCTCATCTGGATACGCTGATGGGTCTTATAAGGTCGGCGCTGCGCATCGTAGAGCTCTGGTGCGATAGCTCAGGGCTCTCGGTAAATCCGGAAAAGACCAATCTGGTCATTTTCACGAGAAATTATAAAGTTCCGAAAGTTGACGCTCCTGTATTCT
>CAKNYM010041386.1:20897-40227 GCA_932195095.1 Andricus curvator
AATAGTCAATAGTCAATAGTCAATAGTCAATAGTCAATAGTCAATAGACAATTTCGACAATAGTCGAAACAATTTTGAATATTTAAATCTGAAATCATTAAATTGAAAACTGACTGAAATTAAAACTAAAAAATTAAGGATATTTGAATATAAAATTATATACTAATTTCCATGATTAACGCTCATATCTTAGGACAGAACTCGAAAAAAAAAATAACTTCAAAAAATCTATAAAAAAAAAGAATATTTATTCTGATTCCTGTGTGATTGTTACAATTTTTTAAGGGTTCCAAAAATTTTTTAATGCGTTTTTAGAAAAAAATGAGTTTAAAATTTACACAGATCCGTTTGTATTAACAGAAACAGTGCTTCCAATTTCAGGATCTTTTCTTATTGCGCATGCGACGCATCAACAACCGGATTGGTTACCGATGGCACGCTGATTTAAAATGATTGAATGTGCAAGAAAATTGTTTGCAACAAATAATACTTCTCAAATTATTAGAACTAATTCTTTAATCACAAAATAGACTTATTAATTGAAACGTAAAATAATTATTTAGTTTTTATTCCTTGAAAATAAATAATCGATTTCAAATTTAAAGAAAGGAATGCCTTTTATCACACTGAGAAAAAAATTTTTTGGATCCAAAGAAATGCATTTCTTTGATTGTATTCATTTGAGCCAAAAAACCCGTTTACTTAATTGTACTAAATATTGTTTAAAAGCAACAAACTCGTGCATTGATTCAAAGGAATCATTTCTTTGGGCGCCATTTCTTTGAAATAAAGAAATATTTCTTGGCCTCAGAATATGAGATAATTAACTCAAGGAATTGATATCTTTAAAACTAAGAACCTAGTTTCCTTAAATCTTGCTTTCGCATCCAAAGAAATATTTTTTTAGTTCAATAATTTTGAGCCTTTGAATTAAAAAATATTTTATTTGAAATAAGTAACTCATCGATGCGTGAAACAAATATTTTGGTTTCTTTGAATCAAAGAAATATTGACATAAATGAAAGCAATATTAATTAAGTGAAAGCGATATTTCTTTCGTTCTAATAGAACGTGCCATTAGTCGAATAAAGTAATTTGTTCACTTAAGTAATAATTTATTCACTTGGAAGATATGTTTCTTTTAATAGAGTGAAGCGATTTATGTCCAATTAATATTTCCTTCAAGTGAAGAAATATATTTTTGAAATAACTTCATACACCATTCGTTCGAAAAAATATTTTGGTAAAATTCCTTATTTGTACTGAGTAGTTCAGACATATACCGCCAGATGCGCAGATTTTATAGTCTCACAATAGAAATGGATTCTCCAGTCTTTAAGTTAGCCATACTTTTTCACCGTAGATATAATCTGAAAAATGTGGTGATTGGTGTTTATCGGTCTTCCTAAGCATTGGTCAGTTGGTCCTGCTTGAAATTCTTTTTCCTACTACGCGAAAATGAAAATAAATATATTATTATAAATTATAATCATTATAATTGCATTGACTATTTTTTTTTCAATGAATGGCCCTGCTTCATTTTCATACTTTAACTATTCAACATTTTTAAACAATAGGAGAACTTTCTGTTTGAGTAAATTGTTCTTTGAATCAATTAATATTTTCTCAACTCCGTTACGTCTTTTTTTAAACAATATGCGGCATCTTAGAAACAAATAAATATTTATTTCCGCTGAAAAAAATTTCTTTGTTGTAAAGAAATGTTTAATTTACCAAAAAATACGCTTATTTGAATCAAAGAATCATATATTTGGTTCAAAAGAAACTTTTACTCAGTCCGAGTTACATTTATTTGTATGTAATAATTATCTTCTTGGACTTACACCATACTTCTTTACATTACGGAACTCACCTATCATATCAAATACTTATTTATTACATTCAATAACAAATCTATTTCACTCAACGCATATTTTACAGTGTCGAGTAAGTATGTATATGCCTTAAGCATGGGGTTCCTCAGATCCAAACAAAATATTTCTTTAATCTGAAGAAATATTTCTTCGGCCATATTCTGCTCTACCATTTCTTTGAATCAAAGAAATTTCCATTGATTCAAATAAGTTTTTTTTTCAGTGCACAAATATGAATTTAAGATCATTTTTAATATCTTTACGCAATTCACAATTATTATTTGTTGTAAACAATTATAAACGAAACCAAATTAATCATTTCAAATAAGCGCGCCAACGGTAACCAATCCAGTTGTTGACGCGACGCATGCGCAATACCAAAAGATCCCAAAATTGAGAGCACTGAGCGCAGGAGGAGAACTCGTCGCCGGAAACCGCAGTGGTGGGGAAAGAGGTTGCAGGTAGCTGTCGGGGAATTGACAATCGCCCGTGAGGACATGTGGCGGTAGGGGAAGAAGGAGAAGTGGGGGGAAATAAGAGGAGCGGAACTAGGGTAAATGTGAGGGCTAAGGAGAGAGGGAATATACGAATTAATAGGCTACAAAACCTTTTTTTGTTTCACTAAAAGAAAACTTTGGCTAATTTTGAGAACTTTATACAGTATATATTCAACAACCCCATAGCTCGTTTCCTATAAGGGACCGTACTTAAATTACGTAAGAGCTCAAGGGGGAGGGATGGGTCGAGAGATGTTACGATTTGTTACGGAAGGGGGGGGGGGGGTCGCTCGTTCATGTACGTAATTTTTGGAAATTTGCGAATGATACAAATAACTCACAGTAATTGTATAGAAGTCAGGAAAAAGTCAGGGATTTAAAAAAAAATCTTGCAAAAGTCAGAGAATTTCTATAACTTTAAATTAAATAACTGTCAAGCACAATAAATTTGAAATATTTCAATTTTAATTTGAAATTCTTTTATCCCGTTTATAAAAGATTCTATGTTAAAAATGGTACCGGTTTGAGATTTTGGTATTTAATTATCAATGGTCAGGAAAAATGAAACATTATTGAGGGAAAAATTTGGCGATTTTTAAAATGAAGTTTTGCGGTAACCCTGAAATAATATTCTTGTTAGTCATTTATTTGCTTTGTATTTATATTAATATTACTTTTTTTGCAAATTCTTTTTCTGAAGATTATCTTTTTAGCAATAAAATTTATTATTTGTTTGAAAATTTAACAGTGTTGTTAAAAAGACATTATTTTTGGTTGAAAATTCAGCTACTTATTTTTAAATTGGTTTACTTAATTTATAAATTCATCTGTTTTAGTAGAAATGTCACCTTTCTTGATAATTTAAAGTTAAAGTTGAAAAGTCATCCGTTTTGGTTAAAAATTCCACTGTTTTGTTGAAAATTTGTTTTTTTGGGTTGAAAAATCAAGTATCTTCCTAGAAAAGTTACTTCTTGTTCAAAACTCACATTTTAATGTTGAATAGTCAAACTAAAATCTTTTTTTGGATGAGAATTCAAATTTTTTTTACATTTGATTTGAAAAATCATCTGTTTAGTAGAAATTTCACTCTTCTTGTATAAAAATGCAACTATTTGGTTGAAGATTCAATAATATTGTTGAAAATTCATTCTTTTTTTTTTTTAATTCAACTGTTTTGTTCAAAATTTGTCTTGTTGGTTTAAAAAATCAGTATCTTCGTAGAAAATTGACTTCTTGTTCAAAACTTATATTTTAATGTTGAATAGTAAAACTAAAATCTTTTTTTGGATGAGAATTCAAATTTTTTTTAAATTTGATCTTTTTATTTAAAAATTAATCTGTTTTAGTAAAAATTTCACTCTTCTTGGATAAAAATGCAACTATTTGGTTGAAGATTCAATAATTTTGTTCAAAAGTCATCCTTTTTTTAGAAATTCAACTGTTTTTTTGAAAATTCGTCTTTTTGGTTTAAAAAATGAGTATCTTCGTAGAAAATTGACTTCTTGTTCAAAACTCATATTTTAATGTTGAATAGTAAAACTAAAATCTTTTTTTGGATGAGACTTCAAATTTTGTTCAAATTTGATTTTTTGATTTGAAAATTCATCTGTTTTGTTGAAAATTCAAGTATCTTCGAAGAAAATTTACTTCTTATTTAAAACTTATATTTTAATGTTGAAAAGTCAAATTAAAATCTTTTTTGGATGAAAATTCAATCTTTTTCAAATTTGTCTTCTATATTTGAAAATTCATCTGTTTTAGTAGAAATTTCATCTTTGTTTGATAAAAATGGAACGGTTTGTTTGAAAGTTAATCTTATTTGCTTGAGGATTCAACTATTTTATTTTCAAATTTTGGAAAGTTGAACTATTTTGTTAAAACTTGATATTTTAACTGAAAATTCAACTTCGTGAGTACAATTCGTCTTTGTGATTTTAAAATTCATTTTTTAAACGAAATTTCATATATTTTGGTTGAAATATCAACTATTGCACTTTTTTGTTGGAAATTCATGTTTTTATGTTGAAAATTCAATGATTTTGTGGATAATTCAATTATTTTGTTGAAAATTTTATTACTTTTCGAAAATTTAAATATTTTGTTCAAAATGCAAGTATTTTGTTAAAAAAATCATGTTATATGGTAGAAAAGTCATTTTGTTGTCTAAAATAAATAAATAAATTTGAAAATTTTACATTTGTATCTGAAATATTGTTTTATTCCGTTTATAGAAGACCTTGAGTTAAAAATATTACTAGATTAAAATGCTGGTATTTGAATGTTAATTATTAGGGGAAATAAAAAATTGGACCAGGAAAAATCAGAGAATTTTGAAAATGAATTTTCACCCAATATTTTGTTACGGTTCGTCACAGGGGGGGGGGCTAATTAAGGCTAGCACTTTCGAAATAATCGGTCTGCTAGCTTTAGGGAAAACATAATTGAAGATAATCTTGTTGAGGTGGATTGACTCGAGTAAAACACTCGAATCACTAAAGACTGCCTTTGTGTACAACCACAATCGATCTTGTTACCCTTCAGATGTCGACTGATCTTAGTTTCGTAACTACAATTTATCCCCTCGTATTTCAGCCATAAATTCTCCTCGAATTTTAGAGATGAACATGCCAGTCCGATCGGGTTTCCTATTCTCATTTTACACCCGGCCAATAAATTCAACCATATTGTTATCTCGGATATTTAAGAATCTCACCGAAAACCAGGGTGGCCTCAAAACTTCTTTTTCATAATTACCTTACTTTTTCCTGATTTTTCTTTGGCTATTTATCATTTTACCTGATTTTTCTTTGACTATTCATCATTTTCCCTGATTTTTGTGTGACTATTTATCATTTTGTCTGATTTTTCTTTGACTATTTATCATTTTCCCTCATTTTTCTTTGACTATTTATCATTTTCCCTGATTTTTATTTGACTATTTATCATTTTCCCTGATTTTTCTTTGACTATTTATCATTTTCCCTGATTTTTCTTTGACTATTTATCATCTTCCCTGATTTTTCTTTGACTATTTATCATTTTCCCTGATTGTTCTTTGACTATTTATCATTTTCCCTGACCATTAACATTCGAATACTAGAATTTTAATCTAGTAGCTTTTCAACATAAAGTGAATAAAACGATTTCAGATACAAATTTGGAAATTTAAAATTTAGTTATTTATTTCAACGAAGAACGATGACTTAATTACCGTGAAATATGAACTTATAGTCCAAATTGGCAAATTAAAAAAAATGAATTTTCAACCTACAAAGGTGAATTTTCAACCAAATGGTCGAATTTTCAAACAAAAAAGATAAAAATAATAGATAAAAAGACAGTGCAATTTTCATCTTTTTTTCTGTCTTTCTTTCATCTTTTTTTTGACAGAAAATTTTCTGTCCAAATAGAAGAATTTTCAACAAAATAGTTGAATTTTGGACCAAAAAAGATGACTTTCAAACAAAATACTTGAATATTCAACAAAACAATTAAATTTTCAACCAAGTAGTCAAATTTTCAAATAAACAAGATTAAATTTCAACTAAAAATAGTGGGATAAACAAACAAATAGTTATTGCATTTTCGAGCTGAAAAAAATAATTTTTTAGGAAACAGTTGACTTTTAAATCTGAAAATATGAGTTTTCAACAAAAAAGTTAATTTTCAACCAAATAGTTGCATTTTCAACCAAATAGTTGACCTTTATATCAAAAGATACGAATATTTAACAAAAGATTCATTTTTTACCAAATACTTCAATTTTCAACCGGCAAAGATGAATTTTAAACAAAATGATGAAATTTTTTAATGTAACAAGATTAAACGTCAACCAAACACAGTTACATTTTCAACTGAATATTTAAATGTTCAGGCCAAAAAGACGAATTTTTTAAAAGGCAGTTGAATTTTCAACCCGAAAAGTTTAATTTTCAACACAATGATAATTTATCGGTGCGACTGAAAAATCCCGAAAAGTAAAATTTCCAACACTGTAAAATTTCCGATTTGGAAAATTACCGAATAATAAAATTACCAAAATTATAAAATTGCCAAAACTTATTTATTAAAAATACAATAATCAAATATTTTCATGGATGAAACAAATTTTGTAATGTTTAAAGTTTTTAACAAATATTGTTTGAATTTAAAATAACAATAGTTGAAAAAATGTATTTCTGGATGAAAAATGTTGTTTGGAAATGTGCATAGAATCTTTAAAAAATACAAAAAAAGTTCTCTCAAAACTTCAATTTTTGATTTAAAAAATAAATAAATAAAAGTAAATTTCGAGATAAATCAATGCTGAGTTGAATCCCGCCAAGTTTGTTTAGAAAATGTTATTAGGTTCGGAGAAAATTTAGGGCGAATTTTTTTTTCGTTCAAGGCGCACGTGTTTTTTAATTTATATTGTTATACAATTATTGTTACTTCAAATTCAAACAACAATTTTTCCAAACTTTAAGCATTAAAAAAAATTTCTTTGATAAAAATGATTGATTATTGTATTTTCAATAAATGAATCACAAACATTAGAAAACAATTTTTTTAATGTTTGAATTCGGAAAGTTTATTATTCGAGAATTTTCCAATTCCAGATTTTCATATTTCGGTTTCGACAATTCAATAATTTCGGGAATTTTCCAATTCGGCAATTTTACAGTGTCGGAAATTTTATTTTTCGGGATTTTTTAATCGTCCCGATTTATCAATGAAAAATGTAATGGTTGATATTTCAACCAAAAAGAACAACGAATTTTCAACAAAAAAGTTAAATTTCCTATCTCAACAAAAAATTTATTGGTTGATATTTCAAAAAAAAAGACGAATAAAAAAAAAGAATTTCAACAAAAAATAGTTAAGTTAAATTTTCAGTTAAAATAATTAGTTTGACACAAAAAAAAACGAATTTTCAACAAAATATTTGAGTTTTTAACCAAAGAGATGAACCTTCAAAAAAAAAAATATTTCAACAATGTAGTTCAACTTTTACCCAACTTTCAACCGAAGAGATTAATTATAACAAAAATGATGAACCATCAACAGGAATAGTTAAATTTTCAGTTTGAAAAAATTAATTTTTACCGAAAAAAGCGAATTTTTAACCAAATAGACGAATTTTCAACAAAAAATATCAATTTTCAACAAAAAATAAATAAATTACATTTTCAGTTAAAATAATTAATTAAAAAAAAACTATTTTGAACAAAATAGTTTAATTTTCAACCAAAGAGATCAACAAAAGGAATAAGATCTTAACAAAGTAGTTAAAATTTCACCCAAAAGTATGAATTTTCAACAGGAATACTTGCTTAAAAAAATTATTTTTCAACAAAAAAGTCGAATTTTTCACCAAATACTTGAATCCTCAACCAAAGAAGATTAATTTTCAACTAAGCAACACTAAAATATGAATTTTCAACAAAAAGTTAATTTTCTATAAAAAAAAGTTGAATTAAACCAATTAATAAAATTTGTAACTAAAAATAATATAATTTTAAATCTATTATCCTTGGCAGTTATTTAAAGTCCCTCTACAGAAATTTCCTGCCTTTTGCAAGTTTTTCTTTCAAACTTACTGACTTTTCCCTGATTTTCCCAGACCAATAAAATTCTCTGAATTTTCCATGTTTACCGCAAATAATTCTAAAAGATATCTGAATTTTTTAATTGAATGAATTGATAAAATTACAGAAATGTTGAGAATTTATTAACAGAGGAAAAAAAAATTTGATGAGATTATTATTATGATCATTATTATTATTATTTTAAAAGAAGAGAAAATCTCACCAAGTTTTAATATTTTCCCGTTTTAATAGATTCTAGAAATTTCTGTAATTTTATCAATCAATTAAATTTTAAAATTTAGATATCTTTTAGAATTACTTGGAAAACTTTGACTTCACAAACTTGGCGGAATTCTTCACATCGTAGTTTTTTGGTAAGATTTCACTTCTTTTTGTATAATAACTAAAAATATAATTAAAAATATGACTATAAACAGTTTCTCCATTTTCCCAGATATCCGTCTAACGGACTTATATTTATCGAATTTTGCAATTAAAAGTGCAAAATATTGAAAAATAATTAATCAAAATGTCGCGATACATAGTCCTATATATTTATCTAACTGAGTTATGTTAAAAATTTTGCTCAAATAAAAAAATTCATTTTATAAATTATAGATTATATATATATATATATGCAGAAATTATTTTGTAGGGAAGTTTCTATTGATTGCTTCGCGGTTTTTTTTTGGCAGCCATTCATCACCGCAAATGTTCATTAATAAAGAATCAAATTTTTGCATAAAAAAGGCAATATCGCGAGAAATAATTAATGAATCCAAATTTTCTAAATTATAACACTAAAGCTTCATCTAGTCAATTTATGTTAAAATTTTTAGAAAGTCTGTATTTTAAAATTTTTAGACTGCTAAAAAATCGAATATTGGGCATAAAAAGAAAACTATTTTTAGAAATGATTAAAGAATCAAAATTTGTTGAAAAAAAAACACTGGAGCTTCATCTAGTAAATTTATCCCAAAAATTGTAGAAGAATCGGTTAAATATTGTAGGCTACCGGTCGACTAAACTGCTAAAAATCGAAATTTTAGCGTAAAAATTGAAATAAATCCAGAAATGATTAACAAATACAAATTTCCTGAAAAATAGCACTGGAGCTTTTTTTAATAAATTTATAACAAAATTTTTATAAAAATCGGTTGTAAGCTACAGAACTGCTAAAAATGAAACATTTTTTGTTTTCTCAATCTGCCGCGTCCAGTTTCTAACAAATTGACAATGTGTATTGGGATGGGTCGAAAATAAATACTTTTGGAATTCGAATTCGCAACAACGCGAAAAAGTAGCGTTTTGGGGTCCTAAAAAAGTATAATTAATTTGGAATCGATCGACATGCAGCTTAGTTGCCCGCGCTCGAAAAAAAGGTTTCAAAAATTTCTTGTTTGCAGAGTTTTTAAATTTTATTGAGTTTCAATTTTTTTAAATACCTGGAGGACAAAAAAGTCTTCCTAATTTTTTTCGGACTTTAATCTATCATTTTCTGAGAGATAATATCTATTTAATTTACCACTGTTTTCGGAAATTTTTGTTAATGCGTTTGCTAATGGGAGGAAAATTATTTGAGGTACATGAAAACTTTTTAGTGACAAAAATGCATCAGAAAAAAAATCCCCAAGACCCAGGAATCAAAATTGGCAATAACACAAATTTTTTAAATTTTTATTTTGGTATTTTGTGAACTTATCTTCATAACTTGTAGTTTAAACATTTTTGTGAGCATGTGTGGGTTTCTTGAACATAGAAATACCCTAGAAACGAAATCCACAAGACCCAGGAATCGAAATTGGCAATACAGCGAATTTTCTTATTTTGGAATTTTGTATCTATCAGAATTAATTTTTTTTTTAATTTATAAGTTTAACATTGTTCGAAATTGCATAAAAAAAATAAAAAAATTGAGTGAAATTGCATGCACAAAGAATGATGCCTTTTTTCAGTTCGAAAAAGAATTGCATCTAAGGAAATCAGCATTTTTAAAAGTTGCTGTTTTCAATTAAGATTCCTGGATCTTGTCGACTCCTTTTAGTGCATTTCTAGGCTTAAAAATTCCACACAAGCTCGAAAAATGTTAAACTTCTGAATAAAAAAAATTAATTCTGTTAGAGACAAAATTTCGAAATAAGAAAATTTGCTGTCATTCCAATTTCGATTGCTGGGTCTTGTCGATTTTTTTCTAGTGTATTTCTATGTTTAAAAAACCCACACATGCTCAGAAAATGTTGAAAGTACAAGTTATAATAAATAAATAATAAAATACCAAAATCAAACATTTTTAAATTCGCTGTATTACCAATTTCGATTTATGCGTCTTGTGGATTTTCTATCTAGTATATGTGTATGTTTAAGAAACGCACACATACTGAAAAAAATGTTTCAACTACATGTTATGAAGATAAGTTCATAAAATGCCAAAATCAAAATTTAAAAAATTCGCTCTATTGCCAATTTCGATTCCTGGGTCTTGTGGATTTTTTTTCTAATGCATTTTTGTCACTAAAAAGTTTTCATGTAGCTCAAATAATTCTCCTTCGATTTGCAAACTTTTTTGACCGCCAGGTATATAACAAAATTGAAACTCAATAAAATTTAAAAACTCTGCAAACAAGAAATTTCGAAACCTTTTTTTCGAGCGCGGGTAACCAAGCTGCATGTCGATCGATTCCAAATTATTTATACTTTTTTAGGGCCCCAATACGCTACTTTTCCGCCTTGTAGCGATTTCGAATTCCGAAAGTATTTATTTTCGACCCACCCTAATGTGTATACACAAAAAAAATTTGCATCGAATTTTTAATAATTTTAAAAGGTTTCATGCAAATCGATCAAGAATTGGCTGAACTATTCACTAAAGGTCGTAAAAACACCATTCATTCCAGAAAATATACGCATGGTTTTTTTTATCCTGGTGGCGATTCAATACCGCGAATCTTGATACTTGTTAATTCCACATGAATCTTTTATTTGTACATCTTAAAAATAAAAATCAAATATATAAAAAATAACAATTTGAGCAGTTTAGAAGGTATTTTGTTCAGTATTGAAAAGAGTCAGAGGCACAGCTTATATTGAACATCTAAGAGGGACTGAAATAGGCATCCTCATTCTAAAATCAATTTCCCGAGTACAGAAAAGGTTAACGCGAATCTAAAAGCGAAGAAAGAGAATTTAATTCGTAAAAGTTACACACTTCCTTTCACAGATTTTGCAATTTTAGCTTTTCAACGAAAATTTCATAACGTGGTCCTTACCCGTGCAGAAATTTCAGAGTGGCCCTGGTCGGGGCCAAATCTGCCCCCAATCGGGTATCCCAGTTAGGGCCAGACTCGAAATGAAACGCCTAATCCGATCAGGGCCTGACTGTGGTATCCATAAGGAAGGTCCGATCTGGCCCTGATCAGGCCCCTTCTAATTTTTATTTATAAAAATATCATCCAAATATAATTTATTTAATAAAAAAGTAAACAATTAATTAAGAATATTAATATTATATAAATATTTTGATAAATATTCTGAAACTTGTCGTTAGATTCATGTATTTTCTTGAAAATTCATCTTTTTTGATAGAACATTAATCTTCTTGGTCGAAAATTTATCCTTTTTGGTTAAAAATTTAACAATTTTTGCTCAAAGTTAATTTTTTATCAGAGTTTTTATCTGAAAATTTAACCATTCCATTTTTATTTGAAACTTTATCATATATATTTTATGAGATGAAAATTCGACTATTTGGTACGAAATTTTAGAATTTTGTTGAAAAGTCGTCTTTCTGGGTAGGAAATTAATCTTGTTTGTTGAAAATTCAACGATTTGGTAAAAAATTCATATGTTTTGTTAAAAAGTCATCTTTCTGGGTAGAAAATTATTCTTGTTTGTTTAAAGTTCAACTTTTTTGTTGATAATTGAACTATCTTGTAAAAACTTCATATATTTTGTGGAAAAGTCATATCCTTGTGGGTATAAAATTATTCTTGTTTGTTGAAAGTTCAACTTTTTCGTTGATAATTTATCTTGTTAAAAATTCATATATTTTGTTAAAAAGTCGTCTTTCTGGGTAGAAAATTATTCTTGTTTGTTGAAAGTTCAACTTTTTGGTTGATAATTCAACCAGCTTGTTACAAATTTATCTTTTCTATTGAAAATGATCTTTATTATTAATTTTTTTTTTAAGACAATGTTTTCTAAAATATCAGACTTTTTAGCTTAAAAACTTCACTCTTTTGTTGAAAATTCAGCTTTCATGGAAGAAAAGTTAGATTTTTTGGTTGTAAATGAACTTTTTTGATGGAAAATCAACTGCTTTCTAAAAAATGTGTTTTTTTTTGTTTTGTTGAAAACTCTAATATTTGTTTGAACTCTAATATGTTTTGTTTGAAAATTCGACCATTTGATTGAAAAGTTTTTTGGCACGTGGAGCGAAGAATAAAAAAGTGAGGTTACAATGCCAAAATGTTACAGCATTAAGTCGATACGTACCTTCATAGCATACTAAAAAGAATAGTGGGATCTTTTTGTACAATTGGTCCCAATTCTGGATCCCAATTCTCAATCTATTTAACATTTTCACGCAAAGACTAACAATAAATGATCTTCAAAATGTCGACGCTTTCTCGAAGTTCACTGTCGGAAATCTTAGAGAGCTGGATAATTCTAGTGGATAATTCTATTTTGATATGAACACCTCATCCCGGTCTATAAACTTTGCGTAAATGATTAACGAGGTGAATTGAGAATTATTTAAAGCGATTTATCCACATGACTTTACCGGTTTATCTGTTTACTGTTCGTCACTTTTACAAAGTTATCTTCCTTCCGTCCGTTCGTTGCCAAATAATCGAACGGAAGACTAATCGAATACATTCGAGATTAGCGCGGCAAATTCAAATCTAAATAAGTATAAACTCTGAACAGATTAAAAAAATACCTACAATAATTAATTCTAACTTGATAATTGTATATTTATTAACTAATTTAATGCGTCAGTAACCATACATTTTTAGACATTTTGTTCAAATGAATTTAAGCTTTTTTTAGTTTTTTCTCGATTCTTATATTCTTTGCATATGAGAAGTTGAATTTACCTAATTAACTTTAGATTAGTCACCTAAAATTAGTTGAATATTCACTAATTAAGACAGGGAGTAACTTTAAATTTAATTAATTCTAATTTTTAAACTAACTCTGATTTGCAGAGGGTAGCCCTAAGTGGCCCCGACCAGGACCACGCCAGCAGCCATGATCAGGGCCGCATTGAGCTAACCAGATCGGGGCCCCGTCGGGAATTAGAATTAAATTGGGCAATTTCTCCACGGGTAGTGTTCTAAAGAGTTTAAAATTTTCGGAGAAATTCTCGCGAGCATGGGAATATGCTCGAGAATATGCTCGACCTTTATGTGCTTTGAGAATTTAATGAGCATTTATGAGCAATTTGAATTAGGATTTAAAAAATCGTATTTCCTATCTTTATTGATAATAATTACATAATTTAAAATTAGCGGGAAAATGATAGCTTCAAATTGGAAAAGGCGCTAAATTTAAATCATAAAAGAAGTCAAAATAATGGAAAACATATTATTTGCATCAAACAGTGCCTTATTCAGGGTTGCTACAATATCCCATTTTCTAAATTCTTCGAGGTATAAAACTAATCATGCACTTAGAACGAATAATAATATTAATGAAAAAAAAAATTGTTTCTAAATATATTTTAAACACTTTTTAGTTGTGTTTGCAAGTCATGAAAATACAGAAACACAGAAACATGGAAATACAGAAATGAATTTTTGACTGAAATGATGAATCTTCAATAAAAAACATGAATTTGTAACCAATTAGATAGTTGAATTTTCAACCCAAAATATTAATCCTTGTCCAAAATTAAAATAGTTAAATGTTAGAAAAATAAATTTCCAACCAAAGAAAAACGAATTTTCAAAAATATTGTTTTTTCATGCAAAAAAATGATTTTTTTTAACAAAAAATAGAAGAATTCAATTTTCAGTTCAAACATCCAATTTTCAACCAAAAAAATGAATTCTTAACAAAATAATTCCACTTTACACCCAAAAGATGAATTTTCTACCAAGAAAGATACATTTTCAATAAAATATATAAATTTTCAACTAAAAAAGATAAACATACAAACCAAGAATATAATAGTTCAATTTGCAGTTAGAAAAGTAAATTTGAAACAAAGAAACGAGTTTTCAGCAAAATTAATTAATTTTCATCTAAAAATGTAAATTTTCAAGCAAAAATGGACAGTTACATCGTCAGTTAAAAAAATTAATTTTCAACTAAAAAGAAACCAATTTTCAATCAAAGAAATTAATTTTTAATCACAATGATGAATGTTGAACCAAAAATGTGAATTTTTGACAAAATAGTAGAATTTTCGACTCAAAACATAAATTATCTATCAAAAACAAAAATGAATTTCCAACTAAATAGTTTTTTTTCAACCAAAGAAATGAATTCCTAACAAAAAAATAGAATATTTAAATTTCTGCAATACAGATAATTTTTTAACGAAAAAAATTACATTTCTATCAAAAAAGGTAAATTTTCCACAAAAAATGGAATAGTTAAAGTGAATTCTTAACTAAAATGATGAATCTTCAACTAAAAAAAATTTAATTTTTAACCAAATTCATGAATTTTCAACTAAAAAGATAAATTTTCTACCAAAAATAAAATATTTAAATTTTCAGTTAGTAAAATAGATTTTCTACCAAAAAAGAAACGAATTTTCAACAAAATAGTTAAATTTTCAACCAAAGAAATAAATTTTTAACCAACGAAATAAATTTTCAACCAAAAAGACGAAGTTCCAACTAAGGAGAGAACTCTTCTACCAAAAAAAGACTGATTATCAACAAAATAAAAATATAATAGTTAAATTTTCAGTACAAAAATTAATTTTCGATAAAATTAAAATAAATTTTCAACGAAATAGTATAATTTTCAACTAAGAACGATAAATTTCTATCAAAAAGATAAATTTTCGATAGAAAGTGGAACAGTTACATCTTTAATTAAAAGAATTAATTCTAAATAAGAAAAAACTCATTTTTAACCAAAAAGATAAATTTTCAACCAATAAGATGAATTTTCTATCTAGATAGATGAATCTATAACAAAATACACGAATTTTCAACCAAATGTTTGAATTTTTAAAGAAATTTTCAACCAAAAAGATGAATTATCCACCAAGAAGATTAAATATTCTTACTTATTAGGAATGCCGAATTCCCGAAATTCAGGGAATATCAGGGAACACCTGACAGAGTCAGGGAATTTTCGATAAACTGAAGCTGAAGATAATTTTATTATTTTGTTGAAAATATAACAATTTTGTTTTGGAAAAATTCTTTTTTGGTTGAGGATTGAACTATTTTCTTGAAAATTCGTCTTTTTTAGTGGAACTCAGCTGTTTTTGAATTAAAATTAAAATCTTTTTTGGTTGAAATATCAACTATTATATTTTATTTGAAAATTCATCTTTTTTGGTTGAAAATTTAACTACTTAGTAGAAAGTGAAACTACTTTGTTAGAAATTTCTATTTTTGGTTGACGATTCATCATTTTAGTTGAAAATCATCTGTTTTTTAAATAAACTATTTTGTTTAATTTTTTTTTATGAAAATTAATTTTTTTAACTGAAAATTTTTATTTATTCCATGTTCGGTTGAAAATTTATCTTCTCCAGTTTAAACTTCACATATTTGGTTGCAAATTCCTCTATTTTGTTAAAAATTAAACTTGTTTGGTATAAAATTAATATTATTGGTTGGAAACTCATTCCTTTGGTTACAAATTTAACTATTAGGTTAAAAATCCCTTTAAAAATTCAAACATTTGTTTGACAATTTTTAAAATTTTGTTAGAAATCAATCTTTATTGGTAGAAAATAATTAAGCTTCTTGGTTCAAAATTGATATTTTTGGCTACAAATATATCTTTTTGGTTGAAAATTAGTTTTTTTATTGGAAATATTTTTTTATTTGTGAAAATTAACCTATACTATTCGATTTTTTGTCAAAAATTTATCTGTTTGGTTGAAAATTGAACTGTTACGTTCAAAATATATATATTTTTTTTTGGTTGGAAAATACATTTTTTACTGAAAATTTAACTATTCCCTGTTTGGTATCTGCTTCAGATGATAATTCGACTATTTGGTTGAAAACTCCTGTACTTTGTTGAAATTAATCTTTTTCGGGTAGAAAGTTAGTCTTGTTGGTTGAAAATTTGTCTATTTGGTTAAAAATTTAGTTCTTTAATTAAAATTAGTTTTTTTATTGAAAACTGATTTATTACTGAAAATTTAACTATTCTATTTTTTGTGGAAAATTGATATTTTTTGGTAGAAATTTAATCTTCTTGATTTTAAACTCATCTGTTTGGTTTATAATTTAACCATTTCGTTAAAAATTATTTTATTTGTTTGAAAATTTATTTTTTACTGAAAATTTAGCTATTGTATTTTTGCTTCAAAATTATTTTCTTTGGTTTAAAATAAAACTATTAGTTTAATCATTCCTTTCAAAATTCAAATATTTGTTTGAAAACCCGTTTATTTTGTTAGAAATTACTCTTTATTGATAGAAAATAATTCTTCTTGATTCAAAATTTATCTTGTTGGTTCAAGATTTATTTCTTCAATTGAAAATTAGTCTTTTTTTCAATTAATTTTTTGAACTGAAATTCTGTTTTAGGTAAAAATTCAACTAATTTGTTTAAAATTCGTCTTTTTTTGTCGAAAAGTAGTCTCATTAGTTAAGACTTCGTCCTTTGAATAAAAATCCACTTTTTGGTTCAAAATTTAACGATTTTGTTGAAAAATCTATTTTGGTTGAGAATTTATCTTCAGTTGAAAAATCATGTATTTTGTTGAAAATTTGTCTTTATTTGTAGAATATTGAGTTTTGTTAAAAATGTGACTATTTCGTTGAAAATTTATTTAATTTGATTGAAAATTTATTTATTTCTCCTGAAAATTTAACAATTTTATTTTTGGTTAAAAATTCATGTATTTAGATAACAGTTCAATTCTTTGGTAGAAAATTTGACTATTTTGTTGAAAATTTGTCTTTCTTTTTTTACAAATTTTTGTAAGTAGCCTCATTACTTAAAACTTCATCTTTTCAAATAAAAATTCATTTTTTGGTTAAAAGTTTAAGTATTTTGTTGAATTTTCTATTTTTTGTTGAAAATTTATGGTCTTTAGTTGAAAATTCATATGTTTTGTTGAAAATTTGTTTTTTTGGTAGAAAATTGAGTTTGGTTATAAATGTAACTATTTCGTTGAAAATATATTTTATTTGGTTGAAATTTGTATTTTCTGAAAATTTAACTATTTTATTTTTGGTTCGAAATTAATTTTTTTAGTTAAAAGTTAATTTCTTTGGTTGAAAGTTAACTATTTTGTTGAAATTTAAAACGAAAAAATTTAAACTGAAAATTTACATATTGGACATTTTTCTTTCGTTGAAAATTCACGTATTTTGTTGAAAATTTATATTTTTTGATAGACTTTTAATTTGGTTAATAATTTAAGAATTTTGTTGAAAATTTATTCTATTTGGTGGAAAATTCATTTTTAAATTGAAAATTGAACCATTATATTTTTGGTTAAAAATTCATTTCTGTGGTTGAAAATTGATTTTTTACCTGAAAATTGAACTATTCTACTTTTAGTTGAAAATTCATCTTATTTAATTGAAAATTCATGTATTTTGTTGAGGTTTTTTTAAAGGAAAGTAAAAGTAGTCTTATTAGTTAAAATTTCATCATTTTAGTTAAAAATTCATTTCTTTAGTTAAAAATTCATTTTTTTAACTGAAAAATGAACTATTCTATTTTTGGTTGAAAATGTATCTTTTTCAGTTGAAAATTCATGTATTTTGTTGAAAGTTCGTCTTTTTAGTAGAGAAGTAGTATAATTAGTTGAAACTTTATCTTTTTGGATAATGATTAATTTGTTTGGTCGAAAATTTAACTTTTTAGTTGAAAATTCTTTTTTTTTGTTGTTGAAAATTTATTTTTGTAAGTGAAAATTTAAGTACAAAGAAACGAATTTTCAACCAAAAATTTAAATTTTCCACCAAAGAGTTGAATTTTCAACCAAATAATTAAATTTTGAGCCAAGATGAATTCTAAACAAAAATTGTAATGTTTGATATTTCAACTAAGAAGACGAATTTTCAACAAAAAAAGATAAATTTTCAAATGGAATTGTTAAATTTTGAGTTGAAAAAATTAATTTTTAACCAAAAGAAGCGAATTCGCAATCACAGAGATGAATTTTCAACTAAAATGATGAATCTTTAACAACAAAAAAATGATTTTTTAATAAAGTGGTTCAACCTTCAATCAAGTAGTAAAATTTTCAAAAAAGATGAAATTTCAATGAATAAGGAAAAAGTAGATATTTTAACCAACAAATATTTTGATTTTAAATCAAAAACAGTTGAATTCCACCAAATAGACGAATTTTCAACAAAAAATATCAATTTTCAACCAAAAATAAGAAATTACATTTTCAGTTAAAATAATTAATTTAAAACAAAACAAAAACTAATTTTAAACATAGCAATTGAATTTTGTACCTAGGAAGATGCATTTTCAACCAAATAGTGGAATTTTCGAAAAAAAAAGGTTAATCTCCAACTAAAAACATTTCATATTTCAACTGAAAAGGGAAAAACTATTTTTTTCCACAAAACAGTTAAATTTTAAACAAAATAATTAAATTTCAACAGAATAGTGGAATTTTTAACCAAAAAGACCAATTTTGAATAAAATTTATTAATTTTTTAACAAATAATTGAATTTTTAAACAAATAATTGAATTTCCCACTCAAAAAAAAAATTCAACAAAAAATGGAAAAGTTAAATTTTCCGTAAAAAAGTTTAAAAAAAAACAAGAAATTTGCAACCAAATATATGAATTTTCAAACAAAAAAGATTAAAATAAAAGATGAAAAGTTGCATTTCCAACGCAATAATTGAATTTTTTCGAAGACAGTAGAATTTTCAACAAAAAAAGATTAAAATTCAATCCAAAAGGACGAATTTTCTGTCCAAATAGAAGAATTTTCAACAAAATAGTTGAATTTTCGACCAAAAAAGATGATTTTCAAACAAAATACTTCAATCTTCAACAAAATAATTAAATTTTCAACCAAGTAGTCAAATTTTCAAATAAACAAGATTAAATTTCAACTAAAAACAGTGGGATAAACAACCAAATAGTTATTGCATTTTCGAGCTGAAAAAAAAAGAATTTTCAATAGAAAATGGAAAAGTTAAATTTTCCATAGAAAAGTTTAAAAAAAAACAAGAAATTTGCAACCAAATAGATGAATTTTCAAAC
>CAKNYM010041386.1:43864-56544 GCA_932195095.1 Andricus curvator
TCATTCTTTCAGGAGAAAATTATAATTCACTCTATAAATCCCCTGTTATAGGATAAAATTTTAGTCTTCTGGTAAATTCACTATTCCAAGTCAGAATTATATTTTTTTCGAAAATTTTCTGTACCAAATCAAAATCATAGTTATTTTCGAAAATTTCCAGTTCCAGGACAAAATTGTAATTCTTTTTGCAAATTGAGAATTATAGTTCTTTCAAGATAAGTTCCTGTTCGAAATCAGAATCCTAGTTCTTTTCGAAAATATACCGTTCCAGGAACAAAATTGTAATTCTTTATGCAAATACCCCGTTCCAGGGCAAAATTGTAATTCTTTTGTTAAATTCACTGTTCCAGTACAAAATGAAATTCTTTTAGTGAATTCACTGTTCCAGAACAAAACTGTAATTCTTTGCTAAAATTCCCCGTTCCAGGACAAAATCTTCATCCTTTTGGTAAATTCACGGTTCCAAGTCAGAATTATAGTTCTTTTCGAAAAGTGCCTGTTCCAAATCAGAATCATATTTCTTTTCGAAAATTCCCCGTTCCAGGACAAAATTGTTATTCTTTTGGAAAATTCCTCGTTCCAGGACAAAATTTTAATTCTTTGAGTAAATTCACTGTTCCGGGAGAAAATTTTAATTCTTTCGGTAAATTTATTTGTTTCATGTTCAGAATTATAGATATTTTCGAAAAGAGCCTGTTGCAAATCAGAGTCATAGTTGTTTTCGAAAATTCCCTGTTCCAGGACATAATTGTAATTCTTTATGATAATTCCCCGTTCCAGGACAAAATTGTAATTCTCTTGATAAATTCACTGTTCCAGGACAAAATTAAAATTCTTTTGCTAAATTCAATATTCCAGGATAAAATTGTAATTCTTTTGGTAAATTAATCGTTCCAAGTTCATAATTATTACAGTTCTTTTCGAAAAAATCCTATTTCAAATCAGAATCATATTTCTTTCTTAAAATTCCCCGTTCCAGGACAAATTTGTAATTCTTTTGATAAATTCACTGTTCCAAGATATAATTATCGTTCCTTTAAGAAAAGTGCCTGTTCCAAATCAAAATCCTAGTTCTTTTCGAAAATTCCCCATTCAAAAAATTCTATATATTTTCTCATTTTTTATTACTGTTCACTAACAAAAACGCATTTCAAGATCTTTAAAAATTAAAATGTGGATCTTCTTATAAGTATAAAAAATATCCCGATTAGGTGAAAAATATTTAAAAAAATATTTAGTTGACATCCGAAAAAAGTAAAAAAAATTTTTTAAATTCTTCGTTCCAGTTCTTGAATTTCAAAATTTTTAATTTTAAAAATTCAAAAAAATTTCCTATTTGTTAAAAAATTTTCAGCAAATTTTTTTCTATACAGTTTTGCTAGGTGAGCAGTATAAAAAATTAGAAATTAGAAGGAATCTTTTGTTCAATTTAGAATTTTTTGAAAATGTGTAAACAAACATTTTTTTTATTAAATTAAATGCACACTTTTTCAGAAAAAGTCAAATATGTCGAAACTGACATTTCTTTTTTCATGGTTTCTAAAGCGTTACAAAATCGCAAAATTGATCAAAGAGGAAATTTTCGAATTTCGAATTTTTTGAGATAGGATGAAAAATTGACCGGGAAATTATCGGAGATTTAAAATCAACTGTGGGACAAAGGCAAAAAGAATCTCTTGGAAACCAGTGACTATTGACCGGAATTCGAGTCACGTTCCATCGATTTTCTAATAAACAAAAGGTTACAGAATTTTTAGATTATGTTGACTGAAATTTCAGTACTTTTTCCTCGACTTTTTCACCTGAAATTTAATACTAATAATATAAATATTTAATAAATTTAGGATAGAACCTAATAAATGCGACATCTTGCAGACTAATAGATATAAAATAAATAGAAATAAATAAAAAATAAAATAAATATTAGTCTGGAAGATGTATTTATTAGGTTCTATCCTAAATTTATAAATTATAAATTTTCTCAGACGTAAAAAAAGAAAATTTTATTCTTCTTATAAAATAAATATTTAAATAAAACTTTGTTTGCATGTATATTCTGCCCGGAAATCCGATCAGACAAGATAGAGTTTCGGCTGACAATATTGTTAATACTCTGATAACCACAAAACTTTAGGAAACTTCAGATGACTTCGAGTTTGGACTAACCTCAACGATAGTGCTATAACTTTGCAAAGAATGCACTCAATTTTAAATATTTTGAACCCTTCCCTAAATACTAACAAGGACAGAAAATAAATTACCGAGAAATAAAAGAAAATTGTTCGAACGTAAAAGTCAATAAGAAATGTTAAATAAATATTATTTCGATAAAAAAAAAAAAAATTTGGTTTCCTATCTAATAAAATTGATGGAAAAAAATTCGCGAAAATAAAGAATTTTCTGCAGCATAAGTTTAGTAAACTTGAATTTCCAAATAAGTGATTTTATTTGATGATGAAATTTATTTCTGAATGTTTTTAAAAATTATCGATGGAAGAGAAAACTTAAATTGTGAATGTTTTTAATATTAAAAAATAATTCTGTTCTTAACATTTTTCTGCCACACTATAATTTGTAAACTTTTTCACTCTTTAAAAGAGATGAGAATATTTGGGGTTTATTTTGAAAGATTAATTTCAAGCTTTGAAGATTTTAAAATTCATCGAAAAAAATCCTAAAGATTTTAAGAAAATTTTTTTTATTTTTGCAGGATTTAAAAAAATGCTCGGAAAACTTTGAATCATTTCAAAAGCTATTTCACAGTTTAAGAAGTTTTTAAAAGATTCAAACACAATTTGAAAATTTGAACAGATTTCAACAAATTTTGAACGAAGAATAGATTTTTGAAGCCTTTGCAATCAAATTTTGAAGCTTTTTAAATATTTTGAAGGGTTTAGAGATGATGCTTTTTTTCTAAAGATTCCAGGGAAAATTTAAATTTATTTTTTATTCTTAAAGTTAATTATAAGGAAGTATTTCAAAAGATTTAAAAAATTTTAAATGACATGTAGAAGTTTTCAAAACATACAAAAATAATTTCAAATTTAAAAATATTTCAACAAATTTAAAACAAGTGTAGATTTTTGAAGATTACAAATATTAAATTCAGAAGCTTTTTAAAAATTTTGAAAGGTTTCAAGAGAATAAAATTTTTTTTAAACATTTCTGGGAAAATTTTTAATGATTTTTTCATTTTACAAAATCTATTTTATGAGAATATTTAAAAAGATTTGAAAACATTCCAAAAGATTTCGAAAATTTTCAAAAAAGAATCTGGATTATTTCAATGCAACTTTTCTAATTTTGCAGATTTTTTTTTTCAATTGTAGGAAAAATTCGACTCATTTTAAAAGATATATAGAAGTTTTAAGAAAATTTCAAAATATTGCAAGAAACTTGAAAAAATAATGTGGACGTTTGAAGATATTGAATTAAAATTAGAAAGTTTTTTAAAGATTTGTAAAGATAATATTTAAGATAATAAAAAAAATTTCTTAAGATTCCTGGAAATATTTAAAGTGAATAATTCAAGTCATTCTAAAAGATATTTCGGAATTTTAGAAGTTTTGAAGAGATAAAAAATATTTTCAAACTTTGAAAGATTTTCGAAAATTTAGCAAATATTTTTAAATTTTGTATATGCGTCAAAAAGTCCTGGATATCTTTTAACCTGACTCAAATTTTCCTATAATTTTGCAAAATCGTGTGACATAACAAAAAATCTTAGAAATATTCTAGATACTTTTTTGTCATATCTGAAATCTTTAACAATCTTTTTAAATTCAAGATAAAATTTGAACGAGATTTAAAGAAGGAAAATAAAAAGATCAATGCAAAATTATACTATAGGCATACTGGATTCGTTCTGTGACTTTCGTGGCGCAGCATGAAATCGCAGTAAAGAATCACATAATATTTCATTACGTGCTGCAAAACGTCCTGCTTTTGTTTATTTTATCACCAACTGCCCGTCGCAGCTCATTCAGAAATTTCTGGTGAAACCAGAATTAACTCTGACTCCTAGTACGCTACCAGGTCGGAAACATTCCGGACAGACCTCGTATATCTAAAATTTAAATCATGGTCTGAATCGAAATTGTTTTTCTTCTTGAATTATACTTTACGCATAATGGATTGGTTCTATGACTTTCGTAACGCAGCATGAAATCGAAGCAAAGAATCCCAGAATATTTTATCACGTGCTGCAAGACGGCCTGATTTTATTTATTTTATCACAAAGTGCCCATCGCAGCTCATTCAGCAATATCTGGTGAAACCAGAATTGACTCTGATTCCTGGTACGGTACCAGGTCGGATACGTTCCAGACAGACCTCGTATATCTAAAATTTAAATCATGGTCTGAATCGAAATGGTTTTTCTTCTTGAATTATACTATACGCATCATGGATTGGTTCTATGACTTTTGTTATGCAGCGCGAAATCGAAGCAAAGAATCCTAGAATATTTTATTACGTGCTGCAGAACGGCCTGCTTTTGTTTATTTTATCACTAACTGTCTATCGCAGCTCATTCAGCAATTTCTGGTGAAACCAGAATTAACTTTGACTCCTGGTACGCTACCAGGTCGGATACGTTCCAGACAGACCTCGTACATCTAAAATTTAAATCATGGTCTGAATCGAAATTGTTTTTCTTCTTTAATTGTACTATGCACATAATGGATTGGTTCTAAACTCAAAAAAATGTCTGGTTAAATCAACCAGAATTCCGGTTGAATATGCCCTTACTATTTTTTCTGGTTAGACTAACCAGAATTATAGTTGAATTAACCAGAATTCCGTTTAAATTAACCAGAAATTCTGATTAAAATAATCAGAATTCTGATTACTTTAACCAGAAAAAATAGTAAGGCCATGTTCAACCAGAATCCTGGTTGATCTAACCAGACATTTTTTTGAGTCTATGACTTTCGTTACGTAGAATGAAATCGAAGCATAGAATGCCAGAATATTTTATTATGTGCTGCAGAACGGCCTGCTTTTGTTTATTTTATCACTTAGTGCTCATCGCATCTCATTCAGCAATTTCTGGTGTAACCAGAATTAACTCTGGCTCCCGGTACGCTACCAGGTCGGATACGTTCCAGACAGACCTCGTATATCTAAAATGTAAATCATGGTCTGAATCGAAATTGTTTTTCTTCTTGAATTATACTATAAGCATAATGGATTGGTTCCATGACTTTCGTGACGCAGCGTGAAATCGAAGCAAAGAATCCCAGAATATTTTATTACGTGCTGTATAAAGGCCTGCTTTTGTTCATTTTATCACTAACTGCCCATCGCAGCTCATTCAGAAATTTCTGGTGAAACCAGAATTAACTCTAACTGCTGGTATGCTACCAGGTCAGAAACATTCCGGAAGGACCTCGTATATATCAAATTTAAATCATGGTCTGACTTGAAATTTTTTTTCTTCTTGAATTATACTATACGCATAATGGATTGGTTCTATGACTTTCGTTATGCAGCATGAAATCGAAGCAAGGAATCCCATAATATTTTATTACGTGCTACAGAACGGCCTGCTTTTGTTTATTTTATCACTAATTTCCCATCGCAGCTCATTCAGCAATTTCTGGTGAAACCAAAATTAACTCTGACTCCCGGTTTTTCTTCTTGAATCATACTATACGCATAATGGATTCGTTGTATGAATTTCGTTACGCAGCAAGAAATCGAAACAGCTATAGGAAAATAAAATAAGTTCACAAATGTGCGTGTGTGGGTAGTGTAATATAGTTTTATATTCCTCGCTGGTATAAATGTATTATTCAAGGAATAAAACCGCTGTTTAATAAAAGACTAAGGACATAGTCGACAACGATAGTCGAGACTGCTTGCTATGTGAATGGGCAAGTTGAGACTATATATTCGTGTCAACGCTCTGGATATCTAGGCAAAAGCATCTCCTGCTGGTGACTTCAATTTATCCACTTTCTTCCTCCTTCATTTCAACCTTCGTTATATCCCAGCTAAGAGAGGCGAGTTTATTGCAAGACGTGTACTAAAAAGGTTCATTTTTTTCTCCTTTTTATTTCATGGCTTAATTTTTAATACTAGCACGCGCGCTAAGCGCACGTTCACATTTCTGAATTTTTATTTCCTGTTTGGAAAAAATGTGTTCTGTAAAAAGTACAGAACTCAGTCTGGGACTCTTGGGCAGACACCAAAATGCTATAAAAATTAAAAGCCTCTTTCTTTGAGCGCGGTTGGTGCTCGGATGGGTGACCGTTCGGGATTCTCGCTTAGTCGTATTTTTACAACCTTTCGAGCGGGATTTTCGACACCGAAAATGGATTTTGGGCACTCGATTCAATAAAATAATATAGTTATAATTAAATTTAAAAATATTAATTTTATAAATATATTATATTTAATTAAATTATTATTTATATTAATTAATAAATTATTATTTAAAAAAATTACATATTCCAACTCGTCTGTCCTTAACTTGCTGTGCTCAGGAGTTTTGGTTTTCTGCAGTTTTCCACTTCTCTGACCAAATGTTCAAATGTATATTTTTTTATTGAAGATTCATAATTTTAGTTAAAAATTCAACTCTCTAGTTGAAAATTTAACTAGTTGGTTGAAAATTCCTTCTTTTCAGGGTTTCGTAGCCACGGGTTGAAACCCTTATAGTTTCGGTACAGGTGTCCGTCCAACGTACTTTTTTCCAAAGAGGGGGAGTGATGGGAGGGGAAAGTAGGTGGAGTAGGGGTGGGAAAGTTTGCGATGGGAGGTTTCAACGACTCGAAAAAGATTTTTTTTTAAGAAAACTAATTTCAATAAAAAATGTATACAAAATTTTTTTCAAACATTTAAAAACAAAAATTTTAAACAATTTTTTCATACAATATTTTTTTAATAAAATGTTTAACCAACATTTTTTTCAATAAATTTTTCTTACATAATTTTTTTTTCAATCAAATTTTTTTTTTCAACAAATTTTTTCTACAAAATAATAAATATTTTGTTTTAATATTCTGTTAAGACATAAATTAACGTCTGAATAAGCTACAAAACCCTTCTTTGTAAGAGTTGGACGCCTACTTTGACTAATTTTTTTTTTTTTTTCTTGAAAATTAATCATTTTGGTTAAAAACTTAGGTATTCCATTTTTGGTTGGATAAATCAACCATTGATTAATAAATAAATAATAATCCGCTTTTTATTTTAAATTTGAATATAAATAAAAAGTAATAGTAATAGTAATAGTTTAAAATTAATTTCTTTTGGTCGAAGATTCATCATTTTGGTTGAAATTTTATCTTTTTGGTAAAAAATTGAACTATTTTGTCGAAAATGCGTTCTTTTTTTTGGTTTAATTCAACTGTTATTAACATAAAATATTGATATTTTTTTATTGAAACATCAATTAATACATTTTTTTATGCCAATTCATCTTTTTAGTTGAAAATTCACTAGGTGCTTAAAAATTGCACTCATTTGTTAGAAATTAATTTTCCTGGTTAATGCAAATGCTTGATTGAAATTAATCTGTTTTGGATTGAGAATTTTACTATTCTGTTGAAAATTTGTTCCTTTTGGTTGAGAATTAACTTTTTCAACTGCAAATTTAACTGGTTAATTTTTTGTTGCAAAATAATCTTTTTTAGTTGAACATTCGTATATTTTATTAAAAAATGATTTTTTTGGTAAAACAATAATCTTCCTGGTTGTACATTGAACTATTTGATTAAATATAAACCTTTTTCTCGAAAATTCAACTGCTTTGTAAAAAATTCAAGAATTTGGTTGAAATTTTGTATTCTTCTTGTCTGAAAAATCTTTTTTGTTTGAAAATTTAACTTTTTGCGAAGAAATTTAATCTTTTTGTGTTAAAAATAAAACTGTTGGCTTGAAAGTTAATCTATTTTGGCTGAGGATTTAAATAATTTGTTGAAAATTCGTATTTTTGGTCAATTCTAACTGTTTTGTATTTAAAATTAAAATGCTTTTGGGTAGAAATATCAGCTATCACATTTTTGGTTGAAGATATCTCTTTTCTAGTGGAAAATTCTAATACTTGTTTGAAAGTTTAAATATTTTGTTAGCGATGTATTTTTTGTTTGAAGATCCATTATTTCAGTTAAAAATTCATCTTTTCAGTTAAAAATGTCATTATTTTGTTGAAAATCCCATCTTTTTTTGGTTGAAGATTAATCATTTTCGTTAAAAACTTAACTAATCCATTTTTGGTTAAATATTTGTTGAATATTAATTTTTTTGGTTGAAGATTCATCATTTTACTTGAAATGTTAAAAGTTGAACTTAGTTTGAAGATTTATCTCTTTGGCTGGAAATTTTAATATTTTCTTAAAAATTCGTTTTTTTTGTTGAAAATTATCTTTCTCAACTGAAAATTTAACTATTTCAGTTTTGATGGAAAATTGATCTCTGTTTTTGTTGAACATTTGTCCTTTTATTTAAAAATCATTGGGCTTCTGGGCGAAATTTTATTTTTTTGTTAAAAACCAAACTTTTTGATTAAAAATAATATCTTTTGCTTTGAGGATTTTACAATTTTGTTCAAATATTGTTCTTTTTTCGTTGAAAATTAATGTTTTTACATGCAAATTTAACTATTTGAAGTTGGATTATAAAATAATGTTTTTTAGTAGAAAATTGGTGTATTTCATTAAAAATTTGATTTTTTGGTAGAAAAGTAATCTTCTTGGTTGAAAATTCAGCTTTTTAGTTTAAAATTCAACTATTTGTTTGAAAAATTCTTTTGAACTGAATTTTTTGAACTGAATTCTTTTGAAATGAAAAAATCTTTTTTGTTGAAAGTAAAATATTTTAACTTTTTTCATCAACATAATTCAAAGTTGATGCAAGAATATGAAAGATTCCTTGGTTCGAGACGAATCGATCGACCTATAATATTAATACATTTTACTAAAGTGTGAGTAAGTTATGGGCATTTATATTATATTAAAAATCGATTTTTATAGTAAAACTTTTTTCATTAACATAATTCAAAGTTTACGTAAGAACAAAAAAATTCCTTGGTTCGAAACGAATCGATTGACCTATAATAATAATACATTTTATTAAATCGAAGGGAAGTTATCGTCATTTATATTATATTTAAAATCGATTTTTATAGTAAACATTTTTTCAGTCTCATAATTTAAAATTGATGCGAGAATAGAAAAGATCTGTTGATTCGAGACTAATCAATTAACTTATAATATTGAAACAATTTATTGAACTGTAAGGAAGCTATGTTGATGTATGATATTTGAAAAATCGGTTTTTTATAGTAAAGATTTTTTCATTCACATAATTCAAAGTTGATACAAGAATATAAAAGATTCCTTGGTTCGAGACGAATAGATTGACCTACAATATTGATACATTTTATCAGAGAGTAGGGAAGTTATGGTAATTTATATATTTTTAAAATTGATTTTTATAGTAAAATTTCTTATTCACGTAATTTAAACTTGATGCGAGAATAGAAAAGTTGTATTGATTCAAGACGAATCGATTGACCTATAAAAATGATACATTTTATTGAAGAGTAAGGAAGCTATGGTAATGCATAATATTTAAAAACACGATTTTTTATAGTCAAACTTTTGTCATTGACATAATTCAAAGTTGATGCAAGAATATAAAAGATTCCTTAGTTTGGGAAGAATCGATTGACCTATAATATTAATACATTTTATTAAAGAGTAGGGATGTTATGGTAATTTATATGTTTTGAAAATCGGTTTTTTATAGTAAAACTTTTTTCATTAACATAATTCAAAGTTGATGCAAGAACAGAAAAGATGTATTGATTCAAGACGAATCGATTGACCTATAAAAATGATACATTTTATTGAAGAGTAAGGAAGCTATGGTCATGCATAATATTTGAAAACACGGTTTTTTGTAATAAAACTTGTTTCACTAACATAATTCAAAGTTGATGCAAGAACGGAAAATATTCCATGATTCGAGGCAAATCGATTGACCTATAATATTAATACACTTTATTGAAGATTAATGAAGTTATGCTCATTTATAATGTATTAAACCTCTCTTTCAAACAGAAAAAAAAAAATTTCATCGACATAATTCAAAGTTGACGCATGAATACAAGAGACTTTTTGATCATAAATTTTCAAATAGAATAATTATGACAATTTTTGTGAAGAAATCATAAAGCTGGGAAAGGGATAGGGTGCGACAGAACTTTTCCCTTCCCTTTTCCAGCTCGAAAAATTATCATTTTGAGTACAAAATTTGATTCTTCTGATTTGTCTTTGTATTTAAAAATTTTTTTTATTACTTCGTAATTTTGTATTTTTTGTAACCCGGGCTGAAAAATTGTATATAGTGTGAAGTATTATATATAATTTTCTTTTGTTTTATACAATTTGTATACAAAACAAATGAAGATTATATATAATATTTCACACTATGTATAAATTATATATCATTTTTCCGTCTGGGAAATTTCTATTTTTAAATTGATCAAAATTAAGACTTTGATTTGTTTATTATTGAACAAAATAAGTAATGCTTCCTCTATGAGGAAGCAAATACATTTGCTAACGGGAAGCAAAGTGCTAGTGAAATGAGCACCATATAATTATAAATACAAATAAAGTGGAAACACTCGAGATCGAATTCACAGCTAGTTTTTGGTTTTAGCTGTTTTCAAATTTTGTCTTTTGTTTTGAATATTACCCTGAAAAACTGAACTATGTGAAGTTAGTTAAAAAAAGAGTTAAAAACGATGGAAAGTTTAACCTAATGAAGGAACGACTAAAAAATCCCTAAAAATAAAATTCCCCACACTACAAAATTTCAAAATGAAAAATTCCCGAATAACAAAATTCCCGACTGTTCATAATATTGCCAAATTTGAAAATTCCAGACAGAGAATTGCCGAATTATAAAATATCCAAACTAGAAAATTTCCTAATTTAAACAATTGAAAAAGTTGTTTTTTGTTGAATATTATTTATTTATAAAAAAAATAATCAGATATTTTTATCATAGAACAATTTTTTGTAATGTTTAAAGGCTTTTTTAATTACTGTTTTAATTAAAAATATCAATTGTTGAAAAAAATATATATTTCTGAATAAAAAATTATGTTTGAAAATGTGCATACTATTTAAAAAAAACTACAAAAAATATTCTCATAAATCGAACTGCTAATTCGATTAACTTAATAAGGATAAAATTTAGGAAGAAATTTATTTTTTCGTTCGAGGCACACGTGTTTTTAAATTAAGTTTTTTGCAAAATGTTTATATAATTATTATTCTAAGTTCAAACAATAATTTTAAAAACTTCAAACATTAAAAAAAGTTTTCTTTGATAAAAATATTTGATTATTGTATTTTTAATAAATGAATAATATTTAATAAAAAACCATTTTTTTAATTATTGAAATTCAGGAATTTTCTATTTTGGATATTTTGTAATTCGGCAATTTTCTGTCGAGAATTTTATTATTTGGGAAGTTTCAATTTGGTAATATTATAAACTCTTCAGGAATTTTATTATTCGGGAATTTTCCAATTCCGCATTTTCATGTTTTGGCAATTTTATAATTTTGGGAATCTTATTATACGAGAATTGTTAAAAATAAAAAAATGAAAAATAACATAAAATACTTTTTTATTTCTGTTCCAGTTGTCTCTGGCGTTGGCGTCGACGTGGCGTATCACGGACATGTCATGGGGTTTTACGTTACGTGAGGATGCGTATACCGTAATTCATTTCTCGCACTCTGATTTTTAGACATTTCTACAATAATCATATCTTTCTAAACAAAAAAAAAATAAGAATTTCAAAAAATGACAATTGAAAACATAAATATAAATCAGAAGCATTTTTCATCGTGGATTTGCACAATCAAGTTTGATGTGATTAATTTTTAGTTGAGAAATCTAATTACTTGGTAGATAGAATAATTAAATTACAAAATTCACTTCCGTGAAGGCAGTATAATTTAGCCGCAGGGTGCAATAACCCTCCCAACGCTCAAAAACGCGAAAAAGTATTGTCCGATCGTCTCAAAGAAAGAAAATTTTCAAAATCGTAAAATCAATTTTTTAAAAACGTAGAATTCTAGATAATAAGGAAGTGAAACTTTTTTCTCTTAGAATTTTCTTCGCCAAAAGTTTATTTTTAATAAAAAAAACGAAATATTGAAAAAAGTTTCTCCCTGATTTAATTAAGTTTTAAAACTGAAACCGTTCTAACTCGGCCAAATATAATTGAAATGAGTTCATATTTGTAGGACGTATTCAAAATACTCTAGCGATGGATAGGAAATCATGAAAAAGTTAACAATCGCTTATTGTTTAATAATATTCAATTGCAAAATGAAGTTAATCGATAATTGTGTTTTCTTGGTTTCGCCGGTAAAAAGTATTTAGGTCACAGAAAAAACTGAAGTTAAATTTTGTTGCATGTAAAATGTTCAGCTGTTAAAGATTACATGCTATTTGGCGAAAGTTTATCTTACGATGGAATAAAAGCTGTCGTCTGCTACGTCCTTCGCAGCAATGGGAAAACGGCAAAGTATACATGAAAAGCTATAAATCAGGACACTAGATTCAGAACAACTTTTTACTTACCTAATTGTTATTTTGAAAATAATTAGACTTTATATATACTTCCTGCCACAGTCGGTATTGTTG
>CAKNYM010041387.1:5010-25589 GCA_932195095.1 Andricus curvator
TGTATGTATGTATGTATGTATGTATATATATATATATATATATATATATATATATATATCAAAACATCTATAAGAAAACTGAGCCAATCAGCAAGAATGACACCGTAGAGGGACGATAGGTATAGAGGCGGCAATGCAGCGAGCAGCTTCATGCACGCTAAACGTGCTTTTACACCTCTGCATGAATGCTCGTGCGTACCAAAGATATTATAAACGTAGATGCGGTGCGGGCTTAATTACCCGCGATAAATATAGACGGCGCGTCCGGCGAAAATTGTCAGTTCCCCTTTACCCGCCACTACTCCCCGATAGCACACATCGATATAGTTTGCCAACAGCCGCTTGGAGCGCTGTAAGCAACTCTCATCATAATTCTCGAAGCGCACTGATGGTAACTAGCTCGGACAAGAACCATTCAAATTGAAAATAAATTCCCAATTAAAACATTTTTACAATTTTATAAATCTTTCAAAATGTTTTGATATGTTTTTGGGACGACTGAAAAATCCCGAATAATAAAATTCCCGTCACTGTAAACTTCCCGAAATTATAAAATTGTCGAAAACTGAAAATCCGCCATTTGAAAATTCCGGAATAATAAAATTCTGGACAGTTTACAATATTACCGAATTTGAAAATTCCCGAATAATAAAATTTCAGTTAGAATATTGTCGATTAATAAAACATACAAACTAGAAAATTCCCGAAATTAAGCAATTGAGAAAATGGTTTTTTAATAAATATGATTTATTTATTAAAAATACAATAATAAATATTTTTATCATAGAATTTTTTTTAATATTTAATTTTTATGAAATTATTGTTTGAATTTAAATTAACAATCATTGTATAAAAATGTTATAAAAAATCAAATTAAAAGCACGTGCGCTTCGAACAAAACAAACTTTGCAGGCTTTAATTCAGCACTGATTTATCTCGAACTTTATTTTTATTAAAAAAAATTAATATTTCGATTTTTGAGAATGTTTTTTGTGACGTTTAAAAAATACAATGCACATTTTCAAACAAAATTTTTATCCAGAAATATTTTTTTTCAATTATTGTTATTTTAAATTCAAACAATATTACATAAATATAATTAAAAAATGTATGTATTTCTGGATGAAAAATTGTGTTTGAAAATGTGCATAGTATTTAAGAAAAATACGAAAAATGTTCTCAAAAATTGAATTTTGAATTAAAAAAAAAGAAATAATCAAAATTAATTTCGATATAAATCGGTGCTGAATTGAATCCTGCAAAGTTTGTTTGAAAAATGTTATTAGGTTTAAAGAAAATTTGGAGAGAGCATTTTTTTCTTTCAAAGCGCACGTGTTTTTTAATTTATATTTTAATTCAATTTTTATACAATTATATGGTTCCTTTAAATTCAAACAATAATTTAAAAAAATTTAATATTAAGAAAATATATTGGATAAAAATATTTGATTATTGTATTTTTGATAAATAAATAATATATAATGAAAAACAATTTTGTCATGTTTAAATTTGTGAATTCCATAATTCGGGAATTTTTTGCTTTAGATATTTTCTGTCGGGAATTTTCCAGTTCGGTAATATTCTAAACTGTTCGAAAATTTTATAATTTCGGGAAGTTTATTATTCGAAAATTTACCAATTCGGCAATTTAATATTGTAGCACATTTCATTTTTTGGGATTTTTCAGTCATCCCTTTCCGAATTGTTTTAATCGTCCCATATTTTTATACCTTCTTTTAAAATTATGTAATTGATGTCCGCTGAGTATATTTATAATTATAAATTATACTCAGTTCACATCCAAAATTCTTCTTTCTTTCGTTGATAAGGCATTCTAACCTCAGCTGTCAGAATACTTAAAATCCCGTGCCGGTACGCTTTTCGTCCGACGCTTGTAGACTTTGAGGTTGCGAGAGCGAACCAATCGCGCGAAGCCCCCTCCCAGCTACATCGATGAAACGATCCTCGCTAGTGAACCCCCACTCTCCTATGTCGCGAGTGGTGCGCCGCCACTGAAGCGAAGCCCATAAGAATACGGTCCGCAAGACCAAGAAGACAGATCTCCCCGGGTTTCAGCCCAAGCCACATCTCCTTGGTTTCTCCGCTCCAACCCTTGCCCGAGCGAAGAAGAGCCAAACCATAACAATTTCTCGAATCCAAGGTGCACGATACCGCCCCCCTCCCAGTTACATCTCAAACTGTAGTAAGACGCGACCTTCCAGTGTAACTAGTATTAGCAATAAACCTTCCACTTTAATTTTAAATTTATTTTACTTTTTTCCTTTTGTAAATTAGTTTCCCTCTCCCATTTAATTTAATAACTTTTGAATCAGTCTTAACCCACAGAGTGACCTCAATTTGACGCCCGAACGTGGGCCCTGAGAGAAAAGTTAAAACACTTTTCATCCCATCTTCTGCTCTACACACTCCCCTTATAAACAATACCCCCTTCGCTCAGGGTACGCGTTACTCTCATAAAAAAATAATACTTTCACTTCTGCGAGTGAATAAACACCCAGTGGCGCCCATGAACTTCGACATGGACACTTCGGTGCCTTTTAAAGAGCTTTGGAAACTAAACATTTGTTCAGTTTTTTGAAGTACTCCTAATTATCAATAGTCCTACTTTCAAATTTATCTGAAGATATACGGTTTAAGTCGTTCTAAAATAATGATTCAAGTATTAAAAGACGTTCATTTCTAATTCTGCAACTTTAAACGATTTTAATTTGTAACTATATAATTTGAAATGTTTCAATCTAAAATTATTCAACACTTTCAATTCAAAAATTCTTGCATATTTAAATAGCTTTAAATTTCAAATTATTCAATATAGTCTACTTTTTCATGTTTGACCTACAAGTATTCAGTTTTAAAGGTTATGAATTACAATTCTGAAAAATAAGTAAAATATTTTAATTAATTTATAGTTTAAACCAAAAAGATTTGTATACTTCAATCTAAATGCAGCTGAAAACATTTAATTTAATATGCGTTGAATTCAAGATATATTTCGAAAAGAAAACTGAAAGCAGAGGATCGACTCTCAAAAGGAGCGACTAAAGTAAGGAAGTATTTTCACATATTTAACGTTTAAATTTAAACTTTTGACTTTTCAACGTTGTAGCAATTTCGAATCTCAGAATTTGTTATTTTTAACATAACTTATTACGAAAATTGTGAAAATTCAAACAATAAGCCTGCATTCTGAAAATGAAGAAATTTTAATGTAAAATTTAAATGATCAAATTGAAGCCTTAAAAATTAAAAAATTTTCAATTAGTGTTTTGTAAATTGTATTAGAATCGTAAAAGAGTATAATTAGTTCGAAATCGAAAGACATACAGCAAAGATATATAATATATTTGCATACAGCTTAGTTATCCGCGCAAAAAGAAATGTTTCAAAAATTTCTTTTTTGCAGAGTTTTTAAATTTTTGGAAGTTTACATTCTTTTACATACCTACAGGTATGACCTCTATAGAGATGAAAAAAGATACCCAAATTTTTCTCATTTTCATAACTTATTTTCTGAGAGATAATTGCTATTAAATTCACCCCCGTTTACAAGTGACCGAAATGCACTAGGGAAAAAATCGCCAAGACCCAGGAATACAAATTAGATATACAGCGAATTTTAAATTTTGATATTTAATGAGATTATCTTTATAACTTGTGATTTCAAAAATTTGCATACAATAATTTTTTAAAAATAAATACTGAAGGAAAAAATCGAAAATATCCAGGTCTCGAAATTATAATTGCAGCTCTGTAAAACTCTCGAATAATAAAATTCCAAAAATAATAAAATTCCCGAACATTTTATAATATTACCGAATTTGAAAATTCCCAAATAATAAAATTCCCTGCATACAATTGCCGAATCGAATTATAAAATATCCGAACTAGAATTTCCATAATTATAAAATTCCAGAATTTGCATAATTAAAAAATTGTTTCTTAATAAATATTATTTATTAAAAATGTGATAATAAAATATTTTTATCAAATAAATTTTTGTTTAACATTTAAAGTTTTTAAAAATTGTTTGAATTTAAAATAAAAATAACCCTACAAAAATTGTATTAAAAAATTAATGTAAAAACACGCGTGTGCTTCGAACGGAAAAAAATTTCTCCCTAAATTTTCTTCGAAAGATACATATATCAGAGGTCGGCAGCGAGGGGAAATTTCTCGAGTCCAGCTCTTTTACCACGTGTTGATCGGTCGCTTTTTATCTCCCACCAAGAGTCTCTACTCCACTCTAAGAGTTTAGGGTGGTGGTAAATTCTATTCTATGACGTCAGAATTTACCACCACCCCCAACTCTTAGAGTAGAGTAGAGACTCTTAGTGGGAGAGACGAAGCGTGCGATCCACACGTGTAAAAAGAGCTTGGACTCGAGAAATTTCCCCTCGCTGCCGATCTCTGACATATGTGATCCAAACCAACTTTGTAGGATTCAAATCATTCAAATAAATAATCCAATTTATTTCGAAGTTTCTTTCTCGTTTTTTTTAAATCAATAATTCGATTTTTGAGAACATTTTTTGTAATTTAAAAAAAATGCTATGTACATTTTCAACCAAAATTGTTTATCCAGAAATATATTTTTTTCAATTATTGTTATTTTAAATTCAAACAATATTTTTTTAAAACTTTATACATTAAAAAAGATTTTTCTTTAGTATAAATATTTGATTATTTTAATTAAAAGAATCATTTATCAAAGAAATTTTTTTCAGCACTGGTTCATGATTTATCTCGAAATTTCTTTTCAGTTTTTTTTTTAATGAAAAATTCGATTTTCGAGAACAGGTTTTTTATAATTTTTTAAACAGACTATGTACAAAAAACCTATCTCAAGCATAATTAGCTCTTATTATATTACTCTCTACTATTATATATTATATATGTGACCGTCCGCGAAGAAAGGGACCTAATGCGGAAAAAATCGATTTTTATTTTCTTACGCCAATCGATAGTTTCTGAGTTACTCTTTCATTTCCAATCATGGAGAATAGACATAAGGAGACCAAAGTAATGTAACCGAAAATAAGCAAAATTTTTGTCGTATAGAGAGGGTTACAATACTGCCCGAGTTATGGCGCTAGTGTTGCACGTAGAAAAATGGCGGCCGTATATGTTGACATCTTACATTATTTACCAATGTTATTTTAATAGAAATGTATAAATTATTATTAAAACGGAGAAAATTTATTTTACTTATCTCGAAATATCGGTGATTCTATGTAATTGAAGTGATCCTGCAATGGACGTGGTAGGTACTTCAGATTTATTGCACAAATGTGGAAAACAATAAGGATATAACTGATCAATTTTCAATCTTGTACGCATACATATCACAGAACTGATATCGGACTTCCACTTGAATATAACAGTTTTTACATTCCAATATCCTTTAAATGCCTCAACAAATTGTTTTAGTCATTTAGGAATTTTGTATTTTTGTTTAGGGTTATATCACAGGTTATGTTTACACGGACCATGACGGCGGCCATCGTTAACCGTACCACACTAGCGCCGCGCTCGAGAAGATCTAGCATTTCGATGCGTTATTGTACATCCGACAGAAAAATGCTCGTTTTTGGTGAAGTCAATGTACAGGACTCTGGGCTCCTTATGTCTATTCTCCATGTTTCCAATAATCAGAAATTTTTTAAGTTGATTACTTTTCTTGATATTAAGCTAGAAACATTGGCATGATAAGCGTACGAAGAGACCGAACGAGAGGCCTACAAAAGCCAGCCCCACCACTTACCACTACAGCTCTCCGCGACGTGTCTGTGAGCTCCACTGGCAGAGTTGCCAGATTGGGCTACTAATCGCCGATTGGGCTACTTCGATCTACTGTTTGTCGACTCATATCTTACCGCGGCGATTAATCGCCATTTGGGCTAGTTATGAAATTAAATTGGCTACTTTTCGGCTTTACCTACTTTCTTTATTTTTCTTACTTACGAGGATAGATGGTTATTATTCCTGTTTCAAAGGTTGCAGAAGTTCCTTTTTATCGTTTCCAATAGACGCGCCCAATCAAATACTTACGAAGATGCGCACGCAAAGTAGGAAATAGTCCTTATGACTATACTCTATATACTATATAGTCTTTTCCCTATCCTTATGCTCTATACATATGGCGCAGAGGCAAGAGGAACAGGCCAAGGGCTAACGCAAGCAAACGAGTCAGTGAATTTTGAATTCTGTAAATAGTAGGTAGAATAGATTTTTGCAAGCAGATATGGGAGAGTGGGGTCAATATCTAAAAAGCTATTCGGAGAGGTGGGAGAAAGATCCTGAACACAAAAGTATATACGAATCTTTCTTATTTCATCAATTATGCCCTCTTTATCGTCTTTAAATTATATTTATAAATTGTTTAGTATAAAAACCACGAAATGGGGCTCCTTACTTATACTTTGTATGCGCTATTTGGGGTTTTAAAACTTCCGCGCTTTTTGGGCTACTCCTGCGTCCTCTATTCGCGACTTTGTTGGGTGGGAATCTGTCAACCCTGTATACTGGCTCGTGCCTAAAAGTGTAGTGGTAAGTGGAGGGGGTGCTTTTCGTAGACGCATCCCCACTACTCAAATGCCGGATTGCGGGCTCTGCCAAAGATCTTTGGCTCTGCTACGATCGCCCGTCCTGTAAAATTCAGCTTTGACGCATTAGGTCCCTTTCTTCGCGGACGGTCACATATACTCTCTCTATTATATTACTATATTATTGTATTACTCTCACAATTCAGTTTATTTATTACCATCATATCAGTGCTTCTATCATTATTAATTTTTCCAAATACGTATTTTGGGTGTGCCTAGCCTGCTTTACCGTCATATTTTACGAAGAATGAGAAAACCAGCTCTCGACTTCGTAGTACGGTGAGGGTAGCACCTCGATATGGCAGAAAAAAAATGTGATGTCCTATATATATATTTCCCCCACTCTGATACCCCGTACCGCATCTGCGTTTATAATATCTTTGTGCGTACGCATGCATGGCAAGATTACGATATCCGTGGCGACAAAGTTTTAAAGCGGATTCCTATAGGATTTTTGGCGAGAAACACGAATCTGAAAGTTTTAAATCGATATCTCGAACATTTTTCGAGATATATCGATTTTTTGAACTTTTTTCAAATGTATATAATTTCTTAGAGTTCATTCCGATATGGGATTTTTTTACGAGAAAAACAACTCAAACACTTTCAAATCGATATCTCGCAATTAGGTCTCGAGATATTCTTCTATTTATAATTAATAAATAACTTACTTGTTTAAAAATATAAATTATAGAAATTTATTTTTCTGTCATGTCGGTTCTTTTGGATGGACATAACCTCGCTTTCCTTACGTATGCTCCTTTTGTTCATACGAGTAATCTATGCCACATGATTAATTATCTGCTTGACTTCCTTTCCTGCTTTATTCATTCACTAGTTAAAATTACTATTAATAATTTGGAACAGCATGCTATAGCAAAAGATTAGGTATGTGATTGTAAAACGGACTGCGAAAATATTCTCACAGCAGGGATTTTGATTTGAAGCCATTGAAGGGATATTGATATTTACAATTTATCGATATTATCTGTTTCGTCTTTACCGGCGGAGTCGATCCCTCTAGTGGTAGGTAAAAGAACTATGATGTCAATTTTTGAATTTAAATCAAATCAAACGATCTCGAGTTCAATGCAGGCACGCTTCTGACAGTAATTTTGTAGTTTATTTCAATTAAATTATCATTGTTGATATTATGGGATCCGAACACCCTTTATTACATCCAAAACTGAAAAACTTTTCATACTTTTGTTTCTTCAATGATCTTATCGGAACCGATGATCGAGCAATTATTTTTTTGGAAGAAATATGTTTAATCCCATCCAAATCGTCAACACCTCCTACATGCTGCGATTTGCCAATGAAGGTTGAAATAAATAAAGAGAAAAAGTTAGGATGGCTTTGGCGATGTTCTTCAAAAGGCTCGAAAAAGAAAAATTCTAAACAGTGTCGGCGGGTAGAAAAATCCACCAATTGGTACTTTTTTCGATGGATCATGTTGCCGAATTAAAATTCGTGAAGTTCTTTCTATAATTATAGCTTTTATCCGGAAAATGAAAGTAACAGAAGTCTATACTGAATTACTTGGACGGCGTCGACATGAAGATGGTCAGGAGTTAAGTAAATCAACTGTAGTTGACTATTACAGCTATTGTCGCGAAATAGCTGAAGTTTGTGCATCTCATTGCGAAATTCGTCTTGGAGGTGATGGGAAAACCGTGCAAGCCGATGAAACGTTTCTGACCAAACGTAAAAGTATCATAGGGGACGACTTACTGAGCAGATGACAATTACTGTCGATTCGATTGTACTGCAAAGAAGATAAAGAGGGACTTTTTTTTAAAGTTAATTCTGAAAGTAAGGCAAGCTTGTGGCCACATATAAAGAAATATGTCTACGCGGTAACAAGTCGGATATGTACTGATAGAGGAACGCAGTATATTGGTGTGGAGAAGATTCTTGGTGAAAGCACAGTTCACTTAAAGACCAATCATAGTATTGGACAGTATGTTGATAGCTCCCATCCAATCAACACAATGAGCGATTTAGGTTCCCAAATCCAGCAATTTCTGGAAGACATAAAAAAAGTCTATCCTGGTATAGTTGGTGGTGAAAGACGCCAAGGATTGGAATTAAAAGAAATTGATCCATCAATTGTCGAATCCGAAGATTTAGAAGAACACATACCAGCAAAACATCCGCGGCTTACGACCATTGAAGAAGATATAGAAAACGCCAGCGATGAAGATGATGAAGAAGAACTTCATTCTGACTTTAATCCTGATGATAATTTTTAAAGATTTCAGATACTAGTGAGGTAAATTCAGCAAAAAATATAAATAATTTTAATGTAAAATAAAAAAGAATCGAGATACCTATTTTCCAGTTTCACATTCATTTTTTTTTTTGCAAACAATCTTATCGAAAGCCGTACTAACAATTTGTGTAATTTTTGTTGAAATTCAATAATTTTATTCTATCAAACAACCTAAACAATTACTGCGATCAGTCACAGGGGTACCTTCCCGCCCTCACGAGGCATTGGAAAAGGGGTAGGGGTGTGACTTTTCATTATTTCTGTGACCAGTCACAGGGGTGCCTTCCCACCCCCACGAGGCGCTGGAAAAGGGGCAGGGGTGTGACCTTACATTATTTCTGTGACTAGTCACAGGGGTGCCTTCCCGCCCCCACTAGGCGTTAGAAAAGGGGTGGGGGTGTAACCTTTCCTTATTTCTGTGACCAATCACAGGGGTGCCTTGCCGCCCCCACGAGGCGTTGGAAAAGGGGTAGGGGTGTGACCTTACATAATTTCTGTGCCCAGTCACAGGGGTGCCTTCCCGTACCCCACTAGACATTGGAAAGAGATGGGTGTGAGACCTGTATTATTCCCTTATTTAATTTAACAGAAAAAATCGATATCTCGAAAACTATTTCAGATATCGATTTAAAAATTTCAGATCCGTGTTTCTCGCAAAAAATCTCATCGAAATCGATACTTAGAAATTATATCAATCAAAAATAAAAGTCAATAATTTTAATATAAAAAATGGACATACCGAAAACTATTCGAGATATCGATTTAACAATTTCAGATCCGTGTTTCTCGCAACAAATCCCATCGAAATCGATATTTAGAAATTATATTAATCAAAAATAAAAGTCAATAATTTTAACATGAAAAATCGATATCTCGAAAAGTGGCTAGGTGAAGAGAGTGTGCCGTGTACATGAGTCGAACTGCAAACAATTTAGAACCGTTATACCTGGACTGGTCTTTCCGAATTATATTCTGGCTATTCACTTTCTTCCAATATTTTCGTGAATGAAAATATCCACCGATACCTTTTTCATTTGAAACTTTGTATTTTAACATTTTAAGTTAAAATTGAAAAACACGTGAACTTATTACCCTGCTGATGAAACGGCATTGGGCGGCCAGTGCCGTTTCAGTGACTGCTTGTGCTGATTTCGGCACCTAAACGGTACTCACAGTGTTTCGACGGTCATATAATGGTCCTATTGTATTCGTCACGTACCGGGCGGGCAGAGTGGTTTACAGCAGCGTTTCCCAAAATTTTTCGCACTTTCGGGGTGAGCGGTAGGGTCGCCACCCTCAAATTTTTTCACAATACTGGAACCCAAGAGAGACACTGAACGCCTGTCACTCGGACGCGTATGCTTGCTTAGCATAATTTCTGAAGTGTACCCACCTCGAAAATGAAAGTTTTCCGATCGGGCTAAAAATTGGCCAAATTGTAGTCCTATTAGATGGTACTCCTCACACCAAAAATTAATTCATTTTGATAATTATTTATCAAAGTGGAGGGGGTACAATTTTGGAGTTTTTTAAGCAAAGCCTTACTTTCAAATGTATGTAACTTTTGCCCTATTGCCTTAAACAAAATTTCACTTAAAATATTAGTAAATACGTAAACAAGATTCCTTAATAGGGCGGTTGGCGCGCGATTTCCCCTAGTGCGCTCACGCCGAGGATCTTTGTGCAACGCTTTAGTGCGAGTTTTTTAAGTTAAGTAATATTATATGGTAATATTATGTGTTTTTCTGTTCGATTTTTTGGCGATAGTTTCAACAGTTGTTTTCTTTGCAGGCCTTTTTTGCGGTTTCTGTTTTGTGTCATTCGAGAAGATGACGTATTTCTCAGAGGACGAAAACTGCTTGAGTTGAAGTTTTCCATCTTGAGTGGGAATGAAAGAGTGGTACTGTAATGTACTTGGTATCGTGACAGCTTTGTCAAATCTGGCTTTCAGTAACTCGGTGGCTAAGGCATGATTTTCTTTGTTGCTGAAAAAAAATTTCATTTTCCTTACAGTTACTCTTTGCCAACTGAAACAAAGCATGGGGAGTGAGTATGTGATGTTTCGGAGAACACTGTAAGCTTGAGCGTGCTGCTTGTCTCTTTATATTCGCTCCTATACCATCACATGCACCCTTACCATGAGATGTACAATGGAAGTGCCATTCAGCTTGGATACAAAAATCTTCTTCATGGGCTTGGAGATTAGCAAAGCTACTCTTATTTTTAACATGTTGTCCTGCACCATCAGTGAAATAGTAGATTTTCTTTGGCCTGAAATGAATTTTCAAGTTATCTACTATTATCTTTTGATACTTGTGAACAGCCACCATGTCATGATCTAAGTTATCAGATATGATTGCAATACTTACGTGCTTGAGCTCTCCCTCTTTTTTTTAATAAATCACCACAGTGAATATTGTAGCTTGGTCGTTATTCCAGTGGAATGATTGCGCTGTATTCTGAATTATGAAGGCGTAATTCTCAGCGAAATCGAAGCAAATCAAAAACTCCCTAGGCAATACATTTTCCTTCAGGTTTTGGATAAAGATGATTGCTCCTTTGAAATAAAGTAATGAGTTTTTAATTGCAACAGCCTTTCACAGAAATCATCTAGGAATTCATCAGTATCCATTATACCAGAGTCTTTAGAGTACATCTGTCGGTCTGTAACCAAATTTCAAATCTCACTTCATTAATACAATGTTCATAAAAAGCTTTTGTCATGTTATCTTTTAAGTTTGCAGTACCTGGACAGTTTTCACACTCTCCTAAATGACAGGTACTTGAAGAGTTAGGACATACAATAGCATCCAGACAGTCGTGATAATTTGTGAGCACCATGTCAGTATCCTCTTTTAGATGCTGAATATTTATTTCATTCAACATCAACTTGACATTCTCATGATGCACGCATGTGCAGAGAGCAGTTATTCTAGTATTATATAATATTACTTAACTTAAAAAACTGGCACTAAAGCGTTGCACAAAGATCCTCAGCGTGAGCACACTAGGGGAGATCGCGCGCCACCCGCCCTATTAAGGAATCTTGTTTACGTATCGTTCTATTACTCAAAGAGGAATTAATTTGCCACTCTAAAAATTGAGGGACTTATAGGAAAAAATCTCAGCTTTCTTTTAAAACTATTTTGAAGAAAAAAAGTGCCCAAATTTGAAAAAAAGTCAAATTTATTTTTGATTTTCAAAAATTCGGGTCAAATTTTGACTTTTTTGAAAACCAGAAACACCAGAAAGTTTGTGAAAAAATCTATCCAAAATATTTGGAGTGCAATTTTTTTTAAGGCAATAGGACAAAAATTACAAACGTTTGAAAGTAAGGCTTTGCTTGAAAACCCCAAAAATTGTACCCCCTTTACTTTGATAAATAATTATAAAAATGAATTAATTTTTTGTGTGAGGAGTACTGTCTAATAGGACTACAATTGGGCCAATTTTTAGCCCGATCGGACAACTTTCATTATCGAGGTGGGTACACTTAAGAAATTATGCCCCATTTGTTAGATTATGACAAAAACGTTAAAAAGATAGAAGAAAATCGGATAATAACTTTAAGAGTTATCGCACTTTTGTTACACTGAGAAGTCCCATTTATATATTCACAAGATTTGTAAATGTTTCCTTCATTAGTGCAGATATCAACCGATTTTCAAGAACCTTTTTTTTTAAATTATGTCACGGATTTCATTCAGCTAATTAAAATTTAATTGATCCATGTATTTATAATTTCAGTTATTGTAACTGGTCATTATCTCATGACAATGAAAGGGTTATTCTTGGCAGGTATACGAAAGTAGCCGTCTACTCGCAGCGGGGAGCCTGCCGAGCTACCGCCCCGGGGTGGCATCCCCCTACCGGGCGGTAGGATATCTACCCGCGGTAGTAGTTTGGGAAGCGCTGGTTTACAGTAGTTGGCCGCCACCAACCCGAATCCCTTTTTAAAATTTTCTTCAAATTATTAACACTTTTTTTAATTTATGAATTTTCTCATTATATATATTTTATACTTATAAATTATATACTACATAATATACTATTCTGAGGTTGAATTAAAAAATGTTGTCTGTTTTGGCGTATCTCATTCCACTTACGAGATACATTATGTTCATTCGAATTTTAAACTTTTCAAAAAAAAGTTAGATATCTGAAATTATCGAAACCCGTAGATTCTGAATTTCTAACGTTCGCAGCGGTAATTTCGAAATTTTACAAATTTTAATTTCTCATTTTTAATCCCTTTCAGCTGTGTGTTCAAACATAAGACAATCACGATACCGTCTGAGTCACGATGACTTCCTCTTATTCCCAGAATCGTTTCAGGATGCTAGCAAGGTTGTCCCTTTGGCGAACACTCAAGGTCATCACGGTTCTGGAATGGTCCGATTCATCTGAAGGTGTAGAGAATCCGACTGGACCAATCACAACACACCCGGAAACGGCTCGAAAGGCGACGGGAACCTTTCGTGATCCTTGACGAATTGTATCTAGAAGAAGTGAGCCGAAAACATCAGCGCCTAAGAGCACATCGGTGAGTTTGGATACAATGAACTTTGGGTCCGCTAAGCGAAACACCTGGATATGATGCAAATTTTTATTGACAATTTTCTCCGATAGAGTGATCACATCAAGATCGTGAAGGATAAGAGCATTCACTTTGATAAGTAACAATGATTGCCGAGATTCGAAAGGAATAGTCACGCGTCTAGGAGCAATCTCGATTGGTTTATTTTCAACTGTGCTGATGGAAATATTGATCGCCTATTGTGGTAAACCAAGGTGGCGAATTAATTGGCGGGATGAAGAACTGCACTCAGAGCCAGGGTCGAGGAGGGCTTGTTCGAAGTTGGTGTCCATCCGAGGTCTTTACAGCGACTTGTGCTGTAGCAAGCAGAACTTGTCAGAAAGAGGCCGAATAATCGGACTGCGAATACAAATGAACTTGCTTAGTGGTTAAAGGGTCCGATTTCTCAGTCGAAGGCCTTTTAAGAGTCATGTCTTCATGAAGTGTGATATGCTGCTGGTTATAGCATAGACCAATGTCCAATGACCTAGTGATCTGGTGACCATCAGAGCATAAACGTGGTCAAGTCGCAGTTTGACGCCTATCAGCAGCATCAAACTTATGCCACTCTTGACAATGACCGATGAATTGGTTTGGGTTGCAAGCAGCACAAGACAGACTGACAGATGTAGTTAAGAACCGCAACTTCATTCTCGAGCCCGGCTAGGCGTTCCAGCCTGAGGCGATGCACCGCCCCTGGAATCACTCATTGGCGTATGCAATGTTTCGGTAGCCTTAAATGTTCGAATTCGCTGTTGCAGGAACACTTGAATTTCAGAAATGTGAGAAAATGGTTCTTTATATGTCTGATGGAAGTTACTAATAACAATTTGCTTTTCAAAAGGTCCAAGACTCTCATGATGAGATATATCCATGAATCTTCATAAACTGTGTAGCGTTTGTGGACCTGCAGCCATTCTTAATGGCAAAATAGAACCCCAGTCAGGGATTTCATTTTACGAACATCGAACAACAGAAAATGAGAAGGCAAGAAAGAGAGTATTTAACCTCCCATGCAATGCGGAGACCCGGGGAACCAAATTCGAAGTTGGCTTGTAAAACTCTAATCAAGATTTAAGCAAAATTAAATAACAAAACAACAAGACAAAATACATAACCTGTCATGGGAAATAATGTAGTCATGCCTGAGAATCTGTCTCACGGTGCTTGCAATGTTCCAACAAATCCACAATCAATATGTCTGTCATGCCTGAGAGCCGATCTCGAGGCGCTTGCAATGTTGCAAACAATCACACAGTCAATAAGTAAGTTTGTCATGCCTGAGAGCCTGTCTCGAGGCGTTCGCAATGTTGCAAACAATCCACCAGCACAGAGGTCATGACAAACTAAAAAGATACATAAGTCCAATCTCACTCAAACTGAGAAAATCGAAAAAAACTGTTTCCCTAAAGAACTCTGAGATCGAATAAAATTTTGAATAATCTAGATACACTATTTGGGTAAAAATAATGTGCTCTTTCATATTTTGCAACAAAAAATTGATTCTTTAAACAATTTCTATTAGAAAATGGACTTGCGATTTTTTACTAGTCGCGGAAAGTGAAAAATACAATGCAAAAAGAACACAAAGGCACTTGCGGACGATGCCTTTATCGGAGAGCTCGAGCACAACCTCAAAATACAACAACGAAACATACGTAAGCGAAACCTGTGTGTTCAGCGGCTGTCCCGAACTTACCCGAACGATCGTCGCTAATGTATAGCCGAATCTAGCTGGGACTTATTTCCCTTGGATTTCCGATCAGAGTACGAGCTATTTCGCAAGGCTAAAACATACGTAAGGGCAAGCGATTCTTTTCGTTTGTAAATTCGCTCCGCACTCGGTCACTTTTACAAGGCGAAAAAGACACAAAGTTCTTTAGGTTCTTTTTGATTTGTATGCTGATGACGTATTACATGCCTTATACAAATTTTAGGACACGCAAAGTACTTTGCGTATCTTTTTATGTTGTATTTTTCAACTTGTTCGACTTTCCTCATTTATAAACAATCGTTTTTTGAAATAAATATTAATAATTAATAATTTTTATTAACACAGTTAGACGCAGCTTTTTCTTACGAATCCAACGATACCAAAAACTCATTTTTCATAAAAATGTCACTTATGTATTTTTTTAGTTTGGACGGCAGAGCTCCTAGTCACCAAGAAACTTTATCTACTTTTCTGTAGTGGAGAAAGACTTGCAATTCCGATAATTTTTTAGATCCAAGAAGTTTTAATTTGCTTATTTTTAATTATTATATATCCTGCTTTCAACATTGTATATCTACTTTTTTCAATACTCTGTTTTTCCAATTTAAAAAATCAAATGATCTAGAAAAGAGACTGATTACTGACTCAGAATTAAATAAGTATAAAATGTTACCATAGGGAAATTTTAAATGATTCTTTTCATTTAATTCCTCTACCTGAGATAATTAATATACTATTCTTTACATTTGAAAATTCATTTTGTGGTCATTCAGAAAATATGTGATACGTTTAGGGTGGGGGGGGTGGGGGGGGGGTCTGCCGAAGTATCATTCTCCATGTCAAGAACAATGGAAAAAGTATCACGCAGGGGGGGGGGGAGGTCAGAACATAGTGGTGGCACTCCCATGTATCGTTTTGAAGACTTGGCTTCAAAATCAGCGCCATCTAGCGGTTCCCCCGGACACTATAAGTCAATGAACCTACAAATCCCTGACAGCAATGAGGTTCATTCTGCAAAACCAGGGTTGGTAACGTATAATACTCTACGCATTATACGTGGTTTTCTACGCGTATATTACCACGTATATTACCTCTCTAGTTTTCTACGTGATTTGACGTATATTACGTCCGAATGGAAACTTTCAGTGCGCATGCGTCCATATCGAAAAATACTTCTGATAACCTATTTTTCTTGTGGGTCGTGGACACCATGTTCGCTCGTGAATCTCGCGCCAAATGTCAATGTTTAAAAATTCCTTGCATTTGAATAAATGTTTAAGCAGTTTGAGCTTATAATTAGGGAAACCCTGCTGAATGACATATATATTATTCAATATGATCCATAATAATTATTATCGAAAGAATCAACAATTATTTACATAGCTGTAGCTTTCTAGACATTTTAAGCTACTATTTTTTAACATTTTATCGCAGAAGACACTTTGTGAAAGTTTTCAGTCCTTCCTTCTTCCGCACAAAAAACAAATCCTTCCATGGGATTGCATTATGATATTGGGTATTTCTTTCCAGCCCAGGCATAATTATTATTTGCAATTACTATAACGCATTCAACAGAATTATTAATAATTATTATATTTAAAAAGTGAGGTTATGTACATCTCAACACTGATTTTACAAGTCGGCCATCTTGAAAACGTAACTTACAAGCGTTTTCTACGGTTTTCTACTGTTTTCGACGTATATTACGTCAAAAACGTATTATACGTAGAAAATACTCGAGTGACGCGTAACTGACCAACCCTGTGCAAAACTAATCGTAGGTGGCAGCACCGAGCCGAGTACTAGACCCTCTGTCGATGAGATACGACTTTCAACAAAAGAAATTTTGTTAATAAGTATAAAGTGCCAATTATACCTTGTAAACATAACAAAATATATTTTTCAAACTTTTGTATCAATATTTATCATATAGAATTCGTAAAAGGTTGATAAATCCTTTCCTGACTGTCACATGCAAAGTGAGGTTAGGTTTACTATAGTTCACCATATATTCAATTGTATGTATAATTTCCACTAAAAGTATAAAATACCTTCGCATGTAAGCATTAAACATATATTTAAAGATTATTTACCCTCATATATTTAATTATAAGCAACCGTAAAACTAGTACCATATTTTTCGTCTCTCACCGACAGAGGGTCTAGTACTCGGCTCGGTGCTGCCACCTACGATTAGTTTTGCAGAATGAACCTCATTCATTCCAAACTCTGCTTCCCCCAAATTCTCGTAAATATTAAATTTCGTGTAAATAAACTTTCAAAATTATCAAAATTGATAAATATTAAAAGATTGTTCATACGTAAAATATATATTTAAATACTAGAAGTATGATTTGTTGTAATGCAAAGGATTAATTTGCTTTACATTTGAGATTATGTCTTAGAATAATATTTTTTATTTCTCTAACAAAGAAATTTTTATAAACGACAAACTTTGCTTGAAGAACAAAACCTCCTAATATCTCAAAAATACTTTTATTTATATCATTTTTAATTTACTTATTACTGCTTCGAAATATGAAAACAACAAAGTAACCTCAAATCAACCAAATGGTACTTTTTTTTTTAATTCAATACTTACCAATAAACACATTTCCTTACATCAGCACGAAATAGTACACACAGTACGTATATAACAATAGACACAATAAAACTTGCAGAAAATTTTATACAGCAAGGTTAACACAACAAATTCAATCTGACACTTCGACTATTGTCCAATTTCGAGATTTCGAAATATTTGAAAATATTATGGTTGCACATGCGCATTGCATTGTACTGACACTCAGCGCCACCTAGCGGTTCCCCCGGTCACTAAAACATAATGCCTTCAAAACTATACATGGGAGTGCCACCACTATGGGTCAGAAGTTCCTGAAAAATGTATCACGTGTTTTGTGAATGGCGCCTATAATGAAATGAATATTTGGCAAATATTGAAAATCGACTAAATTTAGCAGCAATTCTCGCTTACGGTGAAAAACTGGCAAGTAACAATTTCTTTAACTTGTCACGTCTTCTGACTCACATACACCACGCAAATTCTTGGCCCATGCCACTTCCCCACATTAAGCATACTTTCTATCAGTGAAACACTGGTTCGGTGACTGGTTCGCGACTCTAGTGCCGCGCATCGCCGGGTTTCAAACTAAGCCACACTCCCGACGTCTCATTCCCCGCGCACTAAGCTTGGTGGGCATTGCCGCCTCTATAGTCTATACCTATCTTCCCACGAGCGGATCATCGTACAGTGTTTTGAGCTCCTCTTTGGCACCTTCCCCCAACGTTAGGAGCCGAAAGAGTCCGGTCGTTACCGATCATGCACGAAGCTGAAAAGAGCCGGATGGCGCCCAATTTAAATGCCTACATTTAAAGTTTGATACCATTCGTATAGTTCATACATTAATTTAGAAAGAAAAGTATTGTTTTTTTTTCAAAATGTTTGTAATTATTTATTCATGCTAATTATATACATACATATATATATATATATATTCTTCACAATTTAAATAGTCCATGGGCGTATTTGAATTGGTTAAAATGCTTATAAATGAATTTCATTGTATTATTAGAACTAATTTACGGACTGAAGAAACAATCAGAGGGCAATGCAATTCAGAACTAATTTTTTTTTATTTTCATATTTTTACAGTTTGAAAATGTAGAATAGAATAGAATTGTATTTCTCCATGAAAATCCTCATTAGACTTTTACATATACTACCTTTGTACCTTCGGAGTATAATACTTTTACTTTGGCACTTTTTGCCATGCTTCGTAATTACAAAAATCACATGTTTATCTCATTGATGCCATTCTGCGCTTATTATTCTTACAATCATTTATTCTACAATTGCTTAATATTGCCACTTGATATTCTCCCTTTCATGAACCTTATTTTTTTAAACTTTCAACTGTACAATTTTCCAGGTCAGCTTAAATTAATTTAATTATGATTTCAATACTTTTTTAATTATGACAATAGTTTCAAACCCCCATCGAAATAAAGTGAGGGTTTCGTACATACTTTCCCCGTCAGAACTTTACGCAAAAAAACCAAGAGACGGTTGCTCTTTTTATACTTTCTTGAATATTTTAAGTTATAGTAATAGGACAATATATATCATATATTTAAGATGTTACGAAAATCAAGTCACAACTGACAGTTGAATGTTAAAAAAAATATTAAACCACGCTATCATTTTCAATGCTCTAAATGGATGAATACATCAACAAATTTGTAAAGTTTCAAAATTATATCATCGCAAGCAATTTTAAGTTAGAAACATTATAAATGGAGAGATTACAATTTTTTTACCGAACATTTTTTAAAGTAGTGTTATTAATTGTTCAATTTTTATTTATACATCAAAATTTGTTTTGAAATCTTTTTAAATATTCTCTTAAAATTATTATTTTTTAAAATAAAAAATCACATTAAGTTTTCACAGGAATCTTAAGAAAACTTTTTTATTATCTTTAAACCTTTTAAAATCCTGAAAAAGCTTAGAAATTTTATTTCAAAATCTTTAAAAATCTGCATTTTCTTTTAAATGTTTTGGAAATCTTCTCATATTTTAAATTACTTTCCAAATTTTTGCGAAGTTTACAAAATTCAAAATGATTTTCTTTTAAAAAGTGATTACTAAACAAATCAAGGTTTTGTAATTAAATTACATGTCATTTTCAAGGTTTCCACGTCAAATCGTCAGCCAGTTGTGTTACATATTTTTTGTAGGTTTATGTTTATTAGAGTGCTCAGTTTTATATTAAAGAAAGAAATTTTGTGAACTGAAATTTTCCAAAGAAGAAGCAAGCGAGGAAGTAATCGAAGATGGAATTAGAAGCGAAGATTGAAAGAAACAGACTGTTAACCCGGTAAGAAGAGAAGAATTTTAAAAAATTCAGAATCTGAATTCCCATTAATACGTGAATTTTCCTTCACCGAAAGTTCCACCAACGAGTAGAAAAAAAAGCAAAACCTATTCCTTTTAATCGACTTGGACAAATTTAATGGAAGTGTATTGGGAGGAATTAAAAAATGGAGCAATGCAAAAGAAAGAATAGAAAGAAAGAGAATAATGTCACTTTGAATACGCAAAAGCTAGTATATTTAACCCACTCAGAAAATTTTTATAGAAGCGTATTGGAAGGAATTAAAAAGTGGAGAAATGTCAAAGAAAGAATAGAACGGAATAGAATAATGTAACTTTTAGGGCGAAACTGTGAATTGAAATAAATGCATTTTTTTAAATAAATAAGTATTGTATTTAGGTGAATTATGTGAACATTTTTTTATTAATCTATCGAACAGAAACATATTTTGACAGATTTCATATGAAATCAGTCAAAATATGTTTCTGTTCGATAG